>MLYV02000107.1:0-92350 GCA_001913855.2 Hermanssonia centrifuga
TGCTACCTTCTCTGTGCAATCCCTAGATAAACTGTGCTTTCCTTTGTGTGATTCGTATCCAGGCTGTTCTATCTTGTAGTCCGTGCGCGTTGTGTGTTCGTGAGGTCCGAGTCGTTGTCTGTAAGTTGTGTATTCGTGAGGTCTGTGTTGATGTCTGTAAGTTGTGTGTTCGTGAGGTCTGTGTAGCTGTGTCTGTGAGTTGTGTGTGTGTCGTTGAATCCTCTCGTATGCCGTATCCAGCTGCCCTAGGGAATGTCCGGGCTCTTGAGATCCTCGGGGTCTGCTCTCTTCCTATCTCCAGAATTCTCCTGTAGCTCTCATGCATCCCGACGTCCCATTGTGTTCTCCTCTGTCTGAGTGCTTTTGGTTCTCGCCTGGTATTCTCACTTACACCGCCGCCGCCGTAGATTGTCTATATCAATGATATCATATTAGCCTTAGTTGGTCTCAAGTGATCACATTGGGAGTACCTTTGTATACAAATTCCCCAGTTCCATGCACCAGTCCGGCGCCCGGAAACCATCACGTTTCCCGGTCGGGTTCACTAACATACTGTAGCGGACTGCTTTCTTGAGTGCGGAGGGGTATTCATAGTGTACGTCCATCAACAGCCTAACCATATGCTTGGCATACTTATATTTCTTTGTAGCCTGGAAGATAAAAATCCACGGTAAGAACGTTGATTCAAGGCATTTGATGTCACCGTGATTCATCGCAAAAGACGTTTCTTCGTACAAAAAACAATACTGATCTAGCAGTAAGTTGTTCTCCTGCTGTTTGTCTCTAACTTTGAGTGGCATCTCCCGCATGTCTTTGATCATCTCGCCTCGCGCCACGTACGTCTTTGCGATATGGTTTGCAATTTCTCGAAGTAGATCCAGCGACGGCTTTGACGCGGCAAATCTCTCTAGATCTTTATGCTCTGGCTTCCTTTTTGCCACCTCAACCCCCCAGCAGTCCAACCGGCGACAAATTCCGCTATGCTGAAGCTGTTGGTGTGTCCGCCGGAAACCTGGATTTGATACCATAATACCAGTTTCTCTCGGCCGAGCAATAGCAACCTCCCTCATAATACAGGTGTCATCCTCACGAGCAAGCTTTGGCTTGACAAAGCTGCGCATCATGGCATCTCCGCACGCCATCTTGAAATGAAACGATCCCGGAACAAAGATAACAAACTGGAGTCTGCGGTAAGGTGTCTCCTCCAGTGCTCGACATTCCATTGCGGATGCTAATCGTTCCCCTGTTCCTAGATCCCCATGGATGATTATAACATGCTCGGAAACATCGACAACGCCTGGCTGCCCTGCTTCGCCTACCCCCACCTGCTCAAGAATATGCTTGATTGTTCCGATATTACCGGCGATCTCCGAGTTGTTATCCTGTGTAGCCCGTAGAGGTATCATTGTTGTTTTCTCAATGGGTACCTGCTCCAGTATTTCCGGTAAGCCGAGTTCCCGCTGAAATACTCCGAATTTGGGTGGGCCGTAGTGACATAAATCATACAGGAACTTCCAAGCGTTGAACCTATCCCGGGTGGTCATGCCGTTTGCATCGGACCTTCGCGTGTCCGCGTGAATATCCAATAGAGCCGGCCAACCCTTCCTTTGGGGCCCTAATCCTGCCACAGGTCTGCATCGGCTTCTCTGCCACAGCAACTCGGAGCACTTGAGATCGTCTGGTTTGATACCATGCCCGAGGGGGAATATCATGCTAGAGGTCAGGTGTTTCAGCGTGTCAACTGATTTCTCTACCGTTGGCATTGATCGTTTCAGATCAACGTCAAAATTGTCGTAGACATACGCTGCTGTCAGCGTTTGACCAATCGCCTGCACCGTTTCCGCAGCGTGATGCGACAGGGAATCCAGCGAGTTGTGTATCGTACCAGTCGAGACGCTGATGCCCATGCGGGAGAGGGTGTCGACCACCTTCTCTGGTGTGTTGTTCGCATGAAGGAAGAGTCCACAGAGATTCTGTAACCAGTTTGCTTTCTGATTGCTTGCCTGCATTATAATAGAACTGAGGACAACCCTTTTCTACAGATATTTTAATTTAGCTTCCACCGGCAAGTGATGTATGCAAGGCTCACAATGGATAGTACAGCGTGCTGCCGCCTTGCAAGTTTTTTCGGTAATTCCTGTTTTGATTGTTTGTCTGATGCCAACTGCACGTCACCCAGATCTCGCTGCCCCAGTTCCTCTTCGGTATCAGAGCTGCCGTCAAGATCATCAAGATTCGGCTTTTCTCGCTTCAATTTTCCGCTCAGTAGGCAGTCCCACAGATGCCACAGCGATGGTGCCAAGTCATACATGCTACGTTCCATATCCTGGAGGTGGAAGTCCTCAAGTTGCTCCGGTGTGGTGTCAACGGAAGTGAAATGCCAGCCATTATCTATATCAGTGAGTCTCTTCACCTCGGCTATGTACACAGATATAGCAGTCTTGCTAATATACTCGTGTACAGCTCCACCCCCTGGCAAACGAGACTGCTCACATTTTCCGAATGCGCGGACAAGATCTCCCAAAGCTGTAGAGAGTTGATGTTTAAGAGGGTGGTCTGTGTGTGTATTCAGCAACCATAAAATAACCTCGGGAAGGCTACAATCAGCTTTGCTTAGGATTTCCGAGATGGGCTTGAGGATGTCATGCATTGCAGAATGAAAACGACTGTATTTTGAAAATAGTACAGTACTACTTAACACGCTGTACCAATGCGGTAAACGCGAGGCGGTAGATTAACATTACATAATCTTGCTCGAATACTCCAAATTCCAAACCCCGCAGCGTTCAGCCACCTGTGGCTGACTTGTTTGTATATGTTTTGTGCCAGTCCCTCTGGTGAGGACAAGAAGAATAAGGTTCAAAGTCACGCTCGCGTGGCACCTTATCGCGATCAGCGCTTCGACCGACGAGCGCGAGGGACTGGGTAGGAGTCTGCCAGGGACAGGGCATACTTAATACAACTCTGTCTCGTCTTCTTGGAGATATAGTAAAGAAGAAAGAGGACAACATCGTTCGTCATTCAAACTCATTCTACCCGTTTTCCTTCCATTGAAGTGATCTCATAACGAAAGCGAATAGGCCGTCATCTTCGATACCTGTTACTATACTTCAGGTACTCGGAAGGATGAAACCGATGATACGTACGGCTTTCGAGGAATTGAACTCCCCAAGGACTATCTCATATATGCGGAAATTTTTAATGAACCGCGCATATGCATACAAACTTGAAAAGACAGGGCCATCGTCGCACGTTCTTTTGACTGCATGTATGGAGAGGTCAATGAGGAGGAAAACTGACGAGCGTTTACGACCGCACTGCTGGACACGTTGGAAGCAGTCGATGCCAACAGGATATTGCCATTATGATCTGTGCTGCTAGATGTAAAAAGGTATCCCCGATCCTTCAATATGCTAGCAAATTCTACTGGCATCTCTATCACGCAGGCATTGAGAAGATCGCGGAAAAAGTAAGTATACTAGGCTGGGTAGATCAGGCAAAGTGGATCGCCTTCAATTCCACAATAGAAGGCGAAAACCTGAACAGATGCGTGATCACGGTTTACGTCGACGACAATTATCCCTATAGATTCAAGATAACGAACAACTCGAGGAAGCCTCTTTTTGCCTCTATGTTCTACTTTGACATCAGCGACATGAGCATTTGTACGTTGACATTTCCTTGATAGCTCACTATTTCAAAAATTTCCTGACGGAAACATACGTCGACTACTACTCGAGCAGTAGGACTCCCCACCAGTGTCCGAACCCGACAGGTTTGGTAAACTGTCGAAGTCGAGGGAGCCCCTCCAATTCTGGGATTCAAAGTTACTGGTAGCTACGGTTGTGCTGCGTGCAGGAAGAGAGCGTCCGAAATTCGAAATTGAGGATTTAGTTAGTATCTTTTGCTGCTATTCCGATTTATTTAGTATCTCTATCATGTAGACTGATTATGCGTTGCATATCGTATACATTATGAGGTCCTCTTGCGTTCTTGACAAAATGGTGGGCGCCTGCTGCTAAAAATGTATTTTATGTACATCAATTTCTGCGATGCCGATAAGCGGCTTCTCAATAAGGCACTCAGGCTGAGCCATGGTTTGCAGCGTTTTGTCTGTCATCTTCAACAGGTCCTTGTTTACTGCTATGTTTCTTTGCTGAAAGTCCCCTTAACTTACTACCATTTAACTATTGGTGGAGGTGCAATCCGAGTCATATCCAGCTTGGTTCAAGTATCTGCCAGTGCTAGCAAACGCTTGTTTTATTACAACGTCGCTGTCATGTCCGATTTCAATCTTGTGGATCCTCGCGGGTGGGAGTACGATCTTCAGTCGGTACGTTCTCTTCAAATAAACGTGTGCATCAAATTGATATAATATTCAAGGTATTTTCGGCCTATATGGGCCATTTTCAACTGCACAACATTCCTTGGTACGCACGGGCGCATCGCAAGACTTTCTGATTCCAATTTCGCCTTACTCTTAGGTATGAACGCACTTGGGGGGTGTTCTTCGAATCGTTTGAAGAATTCCTTACGTTTTCATGGCCCGTCATCGTTGTTACCGACTGTTGGACGGGTAGAGCACACATCGTGACCCGAATGACCTCTATAGGAGCATTTATAAAGATGATTAAGACACGGTGAATTTCCCTTCCGCAGGCTAACTTAAACGTTGCTCATAATAGCGAAGATTTGGCGAAACACTGCCGGTGGTGGACAACATTCTACGTGTCTCTCCCTTCGAGACTACCCAAAGACATCTACGCACGATCTCAGACTATGGATTGTACAAGAAGCTCCACACCACGTTACCTGCTGCGGTCCTCGCTGCGCTCAAAGTGCGCGTGCGAGACGGTGAACCAAAAGCTATCCGCGAGCTCTGGCAGATGAGGGACAAGACCTTCCTCGCAATAGATTTCGAATGGTCGGAACGCAATACGGCCTCGTGCTTAGAATGGGGCTACGCAGCGGCCCGCTGTAATCATTTAGAGGCGTTAGTACCTCTGTCAGCTGATCCCTCGGCTGTCTTACAGTATATTCACCTTGTAGGGTTGGAGTTTGGCCTCCTGATCCGGAAGCAAACTACAGGTGAGCCCTTTCTATAATTGAACTCTCTCATTGTAGCCTATCGAAACACCCCGTAGGAGAGGGCACTACATCGTGGCCGATTATGTGGATAGAGTTTTCAATCGACATCGGCCAAATTTCCCCTGGGCGGTTCGTATAGTCTGCTGATCATCTCGTATATTGCTGCGCTAACCTGAACCAACATTTAGTATGCTGTGAGCCTTTTATGACTCTTTGTAGTGCGCTTGGATCTACTTACGGATCTTCTCAGTTCGGAGATAGTCAGTTGCTGTCAAAAGTTAAGCTACCACAGGTCATCCAAGCGGTGATCAGGTGAGTTTATCGATTATGCTAAGACTTCCAAGATATCCTCAAAACTTTATCTGTTTCAGTACGATGTCAAGTCCCGATTCAGAGACGGTTGCCAATAGCCTCGTGCTTGTGGCACACGGTTTGAATGGAGACCTTCGTCGGCTAGAGGAGATGAAGATCAGTAAGCATGTACTTTTCGCAGACATTGTACTCCAAATTCACTCTGAATTTGTCCCAGAAATCCCACACAATGTCCTTGTGATCGATACCGCGACGTACGAAAGACAGTTGTTCTCAGCCGGCCTTAGAGGTGAAATGCAGGATCCTTCTGGCAATCCGCGTGCTCAAGACTCCACTCTGTCTCTCACGAATTTTCTCCAATCGCTGGGAGTCGACGTGCAAGTTACAATGCACAATGCTGGGAACGACGCATTCATGTGTATGCTTGCCCTTCAAATGCTTCTCGATCCTGAAACCACGAAGGTGCCGTCTATGAGAGGAAGAAACGTGCAACAGGCCGTTATTCGCAACGCCAGTCGAAGTCCTGGGGGTATGCCGGCGATGGGACTAACACCGCCAGTGCCCAAGTACGGAATGATGCCTATGGGCTCTCCTGTCCCTTATCCTCAACTGTCACCCGATCTTTATTTCGATCAAGATGGAGGATCAAGCCGCAGGGCCTCTCCAAACCAACCCTCTGCAGGCGGTCAGAGGCCGAGGAAGTCCAGCGGACAGTCTCCAGCCGATCGTCGTGGGAGCATGTCTAGGCGACCCTCTGGTGGTATGGTCACCTTGGTAGACGATACAGCAGAGAGGATGAGTAACTTGCGGATGGGGTGAAGTTGGCCGAGCGAGGTGATCTCAATCACGATTCTTCTCAGGGACTTACATCTCGTTGGTTGCTGTATTTGGACTATTTTTCATCTTTTGTACGGGACCATCGATAGCACACATCACACCATCTTCAATGTACATGGACTTCACCTGTCTCTGCAGCTACCGTTTTTCCTTACATCCATTCTCGTTGACAGATGACACCAGGCGCATAAAGGGGGGTTTGAACAGGTGGAAGAGATTCGGCCTGCATTCAGTTCTTCGCCCAGCATCATATGCCTCATGTATCAGCCTGGTATACAGCAATTCTCCGAGGCATCCTTCTCGCTACTCGTGTGACCCAAGGAAGAGTCCGGTTTGACACTTCTGCTCCACCACGGGTGTAACATACTTTATATGGTACTGGAATATCCCAGGCAAGCATTCGGACTTCTCGGACGGTCAGGGAACTGAGCAGGTTGCATTGTTGAAAGGTCTGTTATTTATAAGAATATTGCATTTGAAGAAAAAAAGAGCACTGTGGGAGAGCCACTGTGCATCAGGGGATGATAGATAGACACACCCTTACGTTTCACTTCCTCAGTTTCCGTGTTCGACAGAGATGGGATCATCGGTGCGTCTCAAATGTACACAGTAAACCTTTTCGGAGCATACAGACCCACCGTGGCAAGGGTCCATGTCATGAGCCCTTCTCATAACCGTTCAGCTAGATCTGCCGTACAGACCCTGTCCATGCCGGTAGACCGACGCAGACGCCACCACTTGAAACCTCCGAACTCGAGTCATAATGTGGCGAAAAGCTCTCACAACTCACCAATCGCATGTTGAGCATTGACAAAGCTCGGCGAATCAATGTCCATAGGACGCCTTCGAAATTCGCAGCCTGACACCAATATTGTCGGAATTAGACGTTGCGCTAATCTCCGAACATGCCAATCTTCCTGCGAGGCGATGAAATCAGGAAACGGCCTTAGAAGCTCGAGCCCTCAGAGGTGGATATACTTACGAGTTTTGCCCAGGGTGTCAGGTATAAACATATCTGCCGCAGGAAAGCCATGGCATGTTTGTATCCCGGAGGGATAGATTGGTCGGATCGGCCGTTTCGTCTGAAGATGCTTAATTTGACGTCCTCCGTAGTTCGGAATTATGTGATAAAGGCGGTCAGGCAAGCGTTATGTTCACCGAGATCAGATTGGACGTCTAATACTGCAAAAGGCCTTTGTATTACTATACATTGTCCGAATCATCTATTGCGGACCAAATTTGTCAAGAGCGGGACGACCAAACGTGTTCTGTGTAGTGACACATTAATCACAATCTTACATGATGGAAATGCAAGATGGTCTTACCTCGGGGCTTGGCTTGTTGCCCAAAATCTGTTCAATTTTTTCCAAGACTTCGGGTGTCAATTTAGGAATGACCTCGATAGCTTTGAGGTTATCAAGGACTTGTGCCGGTTTCGTAGCACCGAGGATGACAGTGCTCGTCGTCGGGTGTCTTGCAACCCAGGCGAGAGCCAGCTGGGCGGTATTGCATCCCAATTCTAATGGTCGCAAGAAAAAGCGTCAGCCAAGCGCTTGTTTCACAATGAAACGCTGAGGTGGAAGATAGACACTAACCTTCCTCTGCCAGTTTCGTCAATTTTTTCACTTTCTCGATCTTGGCCAAACCTTCTTCTTGGTCAAGCGTGTCAAGTGTTTTCTGGAAAAAGTCCTTATGGGTAGCGAATCGCGAGTCTTCAGGGACACCGTTATTGTACTGTATGTGTTTTCAGAGTCAGACTGATCTACGGAATTATATGGGGTGGAAACGCACCTTGCCCGTCAGGAGACCGCTCGCCAGTGCGGACCATACAGTGGTTCCAAGGTCATATTTCTTGTAGAGGGGGCTATAGTTATAAAAGGCCCGTTAATTATTCAACAGATATGGATATGTGGAACCGCGTACGCATATTCCTTCTCTGGACGATCGCGGTGAAGCATGCTGAGAGGCCATCGTATTAGTGAACCATAGAAGGAGGATGCTCCAGGAAACCTACTGATGCTGGCACTGCTCGGCAATAGGTGCAATCAGCCCAAGCTTGTCTGCCACATCTGCCACATCTTGTTCAACACAAAGTCAAGCACGCTGACAGCTCGTATTGAACTTACGATGAGCCTCTTCTATCTCGTAAGCTGACCATTCCGAAGTTGCCCAATAGAAGGCCTGTTAAGTCGCATGTCACTCCTTGTTCAATACAAGCCATGCAGATCAAGACCTACCCAGCCTTTCTCAATGACGAAGTTGAAGGCACGAACGACTTCCTCCATTGGGACTACATTGCAAGTTGGTCAGTTAGAGTTCGTGGGAAAGCGCTATACGCGGACACTTACCGGTAGCATCGGGACGATGCGCAAAGAGCACGTCCACATAGTCGAGCTGGAGCCGTTCTAGAGAAGCTTTAGTGCCCTCGATGATGCTGGAGAAGGGACATGAGAATCTGCTTGGCTGGACGAGACTGCACTGCTGCGTACTGTTTACGGGAAAGACCCTTGTCATTGGGACCCTGGCGCGTGCCGAAGAAGAGCTTAGTCGTAATAATCAGGTCCGTACGGCGTAGGTTCAGTTCTTTAATGACACGTCCCCTGGATGTCGCAGATCAATCTAATGAGCGAAATCTGCAGTGAATTGGCAAGCATACATCTCGATTTCTGAATTGCCAGCAGAATAACCTTCGGCTGTATCAAACCTAGGAAGCATTCATGTGTCAATATCGGCTTCAATTACATAGATGGAGAAGAGGCTATACATATTGATGCCATTTTCGAAGGCAACTTTCATGATTTCCTATACATTCAAAAGTGGCTGTCAGGACCGCATATACTCGAGTAGAACAGCCTAGAGCGAACCTTGACAGGATCGCCAACCACAGTTTGGCCGATTGTCAGCCCTGTCACCAATATGGTGAGCATTCATAATGCATGACCTCGCAATCTACACTTACATCCGCCAAGAGAAAAGACCGGTACACGAAGACCACTAGATCCCAACCTTCGGAAGGGCATACCCTTGGGATCATATTCCTTGTAATTAGAGCTTGTGTCGGTTGACATCGTTCGTATGTTGCGGGTTAAGCTGAAAACGTTGGTGGTGGTGAAGAACGTACGGGGCCTGGGGAACCTGACACGTCGCATTTCGCCTTTTATCCCCAGCCATCGCCCGGTTATGGTGTTTATACTACTTTTCCAGCTCGTTCCTTAAGTTTCCTCGCTCAGTCAGCAAGGCTCTTCGATAAAGTATGCGTAACTGAAGGCGTCATTGCGATCAAAGTTCGTGAAACGCAACTCCGCCGCCCTTCCCGCCCGACAAAGCAAGCTCGTCGCCAGCCCAGTCGACGAGCTCACCTATTCCTCATCAATCCCCATAAAACTCTGTGCGACTCCTACGCCTCTTCGACCACGTGTATGCCACAGAGACCGGTGGCAAATGCTGTCCTTGGAATGGGATAATGAGTTCGGCACGGACCGTTGCCACCGCCCGCAGGGTCAGCCGCCTTTGCCCTGGGAACATTATCGTTGATAGCACTTTTATCGTCGATAGCACTTTGCGTCGGGGCACGGCATGGGTACCGCTTAAGCCTACTATTAGATAGCTGCCTGGCTGAGGAATGACTTCAACACGGTACCCGAGACCGAGATAATCTTGTAATCGGCAATGAAAGATCAGGCGTTGAGTACAGCAATAGATGGTTTTCATAATAAACGAGTATAGTCGTGGTAGGGACGGCGGCTCATTGCATTCGATGCAGAGTTGCGTCTCGTAAAATCCTGAAATATTTAATGTTGCTTACTCAGTACGAATAGCATAGGAGTGTTGCAATGCTGTATTATACTATTGCATGTTACGTAACCGATAACTTCGGTCTGTTCGAGGCTTTCTCTTCTTGGAAGTGGATTTGCACCACATCGTTCACACATAGCATTGTTATTATGCGATTCCAGCTTTTATCTTTCTTTTTGCTCCCTATACTAGCATCTGCTGCTGTGGACGAACAGGTGCCTCTCGGCGGCTCAGCAAATATGTCCGAAACCTACTCTCCTCTCATGAACACGCAGCCAGCCCTAGCCGACTTGCTCACGATAGAACCTTCTGCTTCCATATTCTATTCCTACGCTAGGGAACTTGAACTCAGTGCAGAGTTTGCGGATGTGAACACACAACGCACGCTCCTCGTGCCCACCAACAAGGCCGTCATGGCACTAGCACGAAAGCCGTGAGTATCGCCGTAGCTACTTGTGCATTGCACTACTAAACGCAGCTACCAATCACTCCGCGGATATCTTTAGTCACCAGGGTCCCGAGCCAGATAACGAAGGCGTGATAATTACTGAAGAAGAATTCGACGCACAGTCGAAGAAGAACGTCGAACGATGGATATCTGCGCATATCATTCCAGTAAGCTCTTCAATTCATTGCCATTACTGGCAAGGTACTCAATCTCTCTCAGCAATCGCCCATATCCCTGACAGAGGGCACATACGCCACTCTCCTGGAGGGTCATTCGGTCGACCTTAAGGAAATTGAGGGCAAACCTGATTCTCCGGAGTGGACCCGTGTAGTCCTCAATGGTGTTATACATATCGTTGCGGCCAAGAAGGTGGGTGGTCCATTCGCCCGAGCGCAAATTCTTTGAAAGGTCGCTAACTCTCACTATGATAGGCTGTCAATGGTGTACTCTATATGATTGATGACACGGTCAAGTTTTGATTAATTCATTCCCACATGGCCCTCGCAATGATTTGTATAACTTCCTTGTATCTTCTAGTGCACGTCTTCCTTATTATGATCTCGCTAATAGCAGCCTGATGATATCAGCTACTAAGTGTAACGAGATGCACAACGCAAGATAGAGCTCGACATCCACTACGTTGGATCCAATTAGCCTGCTTTTCTGCTACCGGCGCGTACTGGTGAATTTCTCAGTTTCAAAACATCTTCCGTGACTGCATGGCGTATGAACGCGGGACATTCAATCGACGGCCAATGGTACGCCGCATGATAAGACAAACGCACGAACTTGATGATCTTCCCTGCAGAATTTGTGCATGGGCCAGCCTCGTTCCTGTTGCACCATATGCGTCTAGCACACGTCCCTCTACTTCCCCAAGTTCTTTCGACCGTGCTGATGACCCCATCCCTTAACGAGGCCTTGGCAGGTAAGGTTTCTTGCCCCCCACAGTGAACACGTTCATGGCTAACTCGGAGTTCTATTTGTCTTTCTCTGCATGTGAGAAGATATTTCTCAGTGTCCGGGCGTGACGTCACTGCTTTCGTGGCAAAATACTACCCTCCGACGGAAGGCAGCGATTAGCTTCCAATAGCACCGTTCCTTTCTGTTGGACTTCTCTCTATGATGGCTCAAGTATGCTTCGTTGTCGCACGAATGTAGGCGTCATCCATCGAACCCACATACGTATTTTCCTCGGAATCAGCACGGTGCCTGGCCGCTGTAGGCAAGAATTTCGGGCGTTCCTGTTCTGTCGGGATAGGTTCTCATCATATCCAACGCATGTTCCTGTTCTTTAGGTGCGTGAATGCACCCGCTATCTACGGTCTGTACAATCATGAACTTTGTATACACTTTGCGTAGATCTAGGCCTAGTGGTGAACGTGACAGATGCACGCGGCTCAACTTGGAACTGAACCTGCGGGAGATCTGCGGCGAAAGAATATGCTCAACGAACTGGTGCCGCCGCCTCGTTCAACACTTTAACTCAGCCAGCTTCGACTCAGGATAGTACATGTGGACGTCATATCGCCCGACAGTGTATGAGCTTGGCTCTCAATGATCATCCAGTCTTTTCTGGGCATCCCCTCATGCGCGCTCTTTGCAACTCAACCCAATGCTGACGGAATATGGCACTTCTTCCCAACATAGGCTAGCTCCAATCCTCAAATTTACACTGGCGCGACTTGAAATACATACATGGCCGCGAAAAAGCGCAGCTTACAAACTTACAAAGTCCACCGCAATCTTTCCTTGGGCTTGTTCCATCCCAGATAATAGAAATAGGTCGGCGACAGCCGAGCGGGCCCTCCCAGCGCACAAACGCGAGCCCACAGCATGGACAATTCTTCCTCCAAGATGCGCCGGAGTGCTCAGCGACGCCACAGATCGGTGTCACCTATAAGTTGATGATAACGATCAGCGCCTTGGAGAAGCGGGGCAGGGCGAACTGCGGGGGCGTACTATTCTCACGAGTGAGTCCTTTATTGCAACTTTAAACATGAGAGAAAAAATAATTTTCTTCTACCGCAAATGCTGCCACGTGTGATTATATTGGAGGCTCGATAATGGGGCGGATTGAAGATGAGCACGTCATTTCTCTAATGAAGCTTGCCCGCATTGCGATGGATGCGAGCTGCCTGTAATGTCGGCAGGAGATGGTTTGCGGTCAGGGTTGCTAGGGGGACTAAACCTACGACGCTCGCGGGTATGTTTGGATGCCGTGCTGTTGCTGACCGAACCGTCATTTGTTTCCATGCAGGGCGAGTTCTCAAATTCCTACCGTTGAAACATGTGCCCCGCCTAAGCCTCAACGCTCTAGCGCGGGGAAAGCGGGGACAGCGGAGACCCGCGGCCCGCAGGCGCTTTGATAGGATGTTGATTTTGTAATATTTTTTAGTTTCCAAGTTAATCCGCCAGGTTATCCTGCCCAACGGATGGAAATCAGAAGAGAACAATGTGAGTCACGCCAAACGGCCTTCCGAGGTGAAGCACATTGATGAGGAACACTGTCACCCACATCAAGCGGAGCGCTCACAGTGCATCCCTGCAGTCCCTGTCCTCATGGTACCACGATCCCTGTGCAGCCTGGAAAAAAGCGGATCTAAACGTGGTCTGTGGACGTTATCGTTATTCTCAACTTCGACCAGTATTGGCTGACCCACTGTTCTCTGCACAGCCATACTTGATATTATGAGCTCGAACAAACTGCGGACACAGGAGCTGTCAGTGAGAAGCTTATTGTGTCGAGCCAATGACGAACCTTGTTCTTCTCCGAGCTCCCGTAAACCGACGGCTATCTTGATCTCTGATAGTGGAGGTGACGCGGACAATAAGTGACGCGTCAATATCATGTGAGTCAAGCTCCGTGGTTCGTTCGTATTGTACTTTGACTTTAGACATCAACGTAGGTGGGCGCGCCGCTTTCGAGATGCTGAACCTTCACTTAACCGACGGGAATCTTTTCACTCGTCTCTGCATATTTTGCATGATTGGACAGTCACCGTCGTTTGCCATATGGTGTTCTCCTCCGGTGAAGCGGAATTTGCTTTAAAACTCGGACATTGGCTAACGGTCGTATGAAGAACCATGAAAGGAATCCTGAACAGATAGGGTCAAAACAGGCGGAACTCTGATTGCCTATCCAATGGGCTCACAGAGAGTGCGAGCATACGTACGCAGCACAAGGTATTGACGGCGAGGACGATCTCTTCGGGCTCATGTTGGCGCGTATCTGTAATGTAAAGAAGAGTTGATCTGTTCAGACGTAGGGTTGTGCCTATGGACGGTGCAAGAAAGGTTGTGCCAATTCGAGGCACCGACGATCTCCACAAGACCGCCCACGATGTCGGATGGATGCACGCCCTCTGTGTCGGGACGAGAGTTCGAGTGAGAAGTTGGCGTCGGCATAATATTGTTATAGTAGTGGAGTCACATAGAGCACAATGGCATTTCTAGCTTGAGTGACATCACGTGGATATGGGGCGATCTGTCCTTCTCGGCTCCTGCGACAGGCTTCAAAGAGGCCTTCGAAAGAACCAGCTGAAAATGAACTTGTCCGAAATTGACTCTCAGCAGAACTCCTTCGTGAGAAAACCGCGCACGCCGGATGCTTCTGAGGACGATAGGTGAGTAGCAGGCCCATTCATTCCGGGTGAGCTGATAGATAGCACTTGTGGAGGGAGGCTTGCCGAAATCGACACGAGTTTTCGTTTGTATCTTTCACCGTACGATCGGCCTTGCCTCATGTCGAGCTAGAAAGGTTGGGATTTCTGAATCGTTCTCTTGCATGGGACAAAACACCTGTTGTGGAGCGACAAAAGGTCACACGGAGCGGCGAGCACAATGGCGAGCGGAGCGTGTGCGTGTCTGTGATCACCGAGCAGCCGGGGGGACGGAAATTGAGGACCAGGGCGGCAGAGATGGCAGAGAGCCA
Source organism: Hermanssonia centrifuga (assembly GCA_001913855.2). Classification (NCBI taxonomy): domain Eukaryota; kingdom Fungi; phylum Basidiomycota; class Agaricomycetes; order Polyporales; family Meruliaceae; genus Hermanssonia; species Hermanssonia centrifuga. Next base: position 14,415 of record MLYV02000107.1, read on the forward strand.
CGAAAATGCATCGCAATGAGAGTCCGCGATATGGACTTTGCCACCGTGACCACGCATACGCGCGAATTGCTGACATACAACAAGGAGGAGAAAAGCTAAGCGACAGCGCTCTCGTGCTCTTCCTCTCCATCGCCATCGATGGGGATTGATTGTCGGTTTCGGAAGGTGTTGATTAGCCGTGTCCTCGTCGGACTCATAGGTTACGAATCCGCCCACTGATACAAACGGGATATAGTTCACAGGCTCCGGAAGCTCTTGAGTTAAATATACGAGAGGGATTCGGACTTCTTGTTCGTATAGTGTAACTGTGGCTGGAAGAATACACAGGGATCGGAGGCAGCGATCACGGATGGAGAGGGTCCGTCAGCTGATGTACACGGTGATGGGAATACCATTTCCTGTAACTGCGCCGATATAGAATATCAGTGATACGCTTGCGACACTTGCGTTAATCGTTAGTGAGCTGTACTTGCGGGTGCAAAGTTTTGTTGAGGCTCCTCGGGAAGCGACGCGTGTTCAGGTTCGGGATACGGCTCCAGCATCCGAGGGGGGTGGGGTACTACCGCCGTCCGTCTGATACCAGTCGGCGACTTTGCCAGGTCGTGCCGTCAAGAGAAAGTCCGAGAGACGAAGCTTCACTCGACAAAGACGTGGTCCAAGGTTTCAAGTCTTCCAATTGTTATGGCGACGCCCTGCGGCGAGTCGCCCGAGGCATCAGTGCCGCCATCTCTGCAAGTGGAGCTTCGTGTGGTTGTTTACCTGTGTACATGTTATCGATGGCACCAGCATGGATGTCTCGGGTGGGCAGGTGATATGTTTAATCAAGGGTGTATCTAACTTTGCCCTGCCGGGCGAGAGAGTTGGCGTTGCGCAAAGGTCCGTACGGGTCGAAGCTTTCCGTTGCGTGGATCATGGCCAGGGATCGTAGCGGATTTTGGAGGCTGAAGAATTGAAGGTCAGATGTTGGTCAGAAGGAGAGGATGGACTCTTCGTAGAATGCGGGGAAAAGAGACTTAACGTCATTCTCACATAATCAGCATAGTTCTCTCACCCACCCATAAAGCGAAAAACGTACCTGATCAATGCACAAGATAAGATCGTCGCTCAGGCACATGTGTCTCACCCAGCGGATTATCACGAGCGCCGTGTCAGTCTTGGAAGATGTGATACAGAAGATTTCGGGTATATATTGTACAAAGCACGACGATGGGTGCAAACAAGACGAGAGAAACGGACCCGAATATTATAGCGGATGGTATCGTTGGGTGTTATACAGCAATGTGAGGTGCGGGGAAATGTGGGTATGAAGAATAGTGAGATGCGAAGTCGAAAGCTACGCCTGCGTCTGGCTCCTCCTTTCCTCCCCCTCCTCCCTCTGGGCGCGGCGTGTGATAATTAAATTCGACGGTTGGCCGTGGGTACTTGCAAATAATAGGTCGACGACTGTGGTCGACTTGGACGAGATGATGTGAGAGGTGATACAAGATGATGGATGAGACTGGATATGCGAGAAAGCACATGCGACAATAGATAGACAGCAAGACTATGGGCGAGAGTCAGTGTGAAGGACGACCTGAGAGATTTGACGGAAGGCTCACAGTGGCGACGAAGAGAAACAAGACTATGATACACTTCAAGCGTTACTTGAAGGGGCAGGTTGGGGCATGAGCGCCGCGCCAACCGCAGTGACAGCATTGGGGTGCATTATGGCACACGAGTGGGCCGTCTCTGGCACCGTTGGTCTGCTGCAAGACGGGGATGGAGTGTGATGGTGGGTTGGTGATAGAGTGCGAGCAGTGCATGTGGTGTGAGGAACACATCTCGTCTGGGTATGGTGTGGTGGTGGCGATGGTGGGTGTTCGGTGTTCGGAGGTATGTGTTGTTCACAGGAGGCAGTACGGTTGAGTCAAGGGGGCAGATGAGATTTTGAGGAGAGGAGGAGGAGGAGCTTTTAAGCAGAGGCTTGTAGCGACAATCCGTTCGGCATGAAACCCGGCCAGGTGTTGCCATTTGGGAGAGACGGAGTTGTGGCGAGTGTAACGCAACGGAACAAAACAATCCACACGGGCGCTTCTCAATAATTCCAGTGACGATTTCCCAAATCTTCAGATTTATTTCCATAAGCAGTTATAATAACGATCTAACCGCTTTTGGGACTTGCCATCAAATATTTCGACCCGCCAATCGGTCCTCCACCGCTGTCACGCCCAAACCCTTACCTCCTGACATTCGACAGGTAGCAGGTAGCAACATACACACACTCCCGGTTCATCGCAACTGGCTCCCGTAATCTACACCAGAACGGCCCAGACTTGCAAGTCTTGTTCGTTCATCATGCCCAGCACCGTCCAGGACGTGCCTGGTGATTCACTCGTTCTTCCCTCGACGGCCCAACTAAAAAATCACCGAACCGTCGTCTAATATCCCGAAAACACTCGGATTACTCAAACACTGAGGCTATGCCAAGATCTCGCTCTTCTCCTCATGTCTTCCAAACAATCCACAGTCCTTTGGGATACGATCTAATGATCCAGAGAGCGCCGATAATCAACCCCATGCATGAATGAATGTGCTGCGCAATGCCGGTCTTCCGAGTCAAACGTGTTGTTGCGTTCCGGCTCTGTATCCCCTTACCCTCGACTCTTCGATGAATCAATAGGTCATAGGACACCAATCTTCCAGAATTCTCTAATAACGCCACCAACTTCTGTCCCTTGGCCTGTTCAGATGAGACGCGCACCGCTCTCCCGTACCATGAATCGAAAATATACTAGCTTGCACGGACTGTCATCCGTTTTTTCGCCATACATGACTGTTGAGAGGCAACCATCGCGAATAGACTGTCTCTCGATTACCTTCACTATCAAAGCGAAGCGCCACAATTATTCTCTACCAAGTGCCTCATATTTTCTTTGCAGGTTAGCGTCCGCCTTCGATTGAAACGGGTTGATTAACACGAACCCGACGCAGCTATTACTACCGCGATAACGCGCCCAACAAGAAATCCCAAACCATTCTTCTCGCTAGACGTGGATTTCTGTCTATCCAGGGGCCACCGAATTCTCACGACAAACAAAACGACACGACTCGCAGATAACTATAGAGCGGTATGTCCCTTCTTTACAAGGCACAAAGAAGCCACAGGAAGAAAAAAAACTAACTCATGTTCCATCAGAGAGATGGTCCCTGGCCATTGAGGACTGCTGCAGTGTGACAGCCTCTCATGTCTTGTTTCATTCCGGAACGTCAGTTCGATGCTTGCCCAATCGCGATCCAGTTCCGAGGCCAGGGCGCCATGACTTGTGCCAGTCAACACGTGGGTTTTACCATCGAATACCTTCCTTTCTCGCACAGCATCAGTTCCCACCCTTACTACTCCACCTCTCAGACTATCGTTACTACCCCATACGCATACGAATTCGCGTACCCTCAAATACATCGTGTCCTCGGTACTCGCAACCGAACCTTTTCACGTAGAGACAGGTCATCTGTTGTTGTCGCGATCCCATCTCTATTCGTACCTCTTCATCGCTAGTGCAACAGAAGACAATCTGACCGTTGTGGGAATCGCTTGGGAAGCTGCGATCTTCAACGGGTATAGCGTATTTTGCGACTTTCTATCTAATCAATTGGCCTGCCACAAGTTCGTTCTAGTGTCCGCCCGCTGTAAAACAGTCCGGCACTACCTGTGACGCACGGATTCTGCATATCTTTTGAGTAGAAGGTGTTGGCGGAGGTGGCACCGCGACTCGTTCGGAGTGCATTCAAGGTCAGCGCTCCAAGCAGCACTACCAATGCGTTGCACGGGGAAAACTTCTCTCCGATCCAGAAATCTGGCAATCCGAGTTCTTACAATTCGCACACACGCACGCGCGCACTCAAGTAAGTTCAAGGGGTGACTGTGGCAAGGGCTTCATTAGCATACGGGGATAAAGAAAGAGACCCTTGACTCGAATAGAGTTATCCACACTCCATTTGGTCCTCCCTTGACGCGCCGCAATCGGTCTGGCACAACTCGCACAGCTTCTGCAGCCGTGGCGCCTGCTCCCAATATTGGACAAACATGAGGCGACCTTGAGGCTTTCAGGCAGGTTTTTCCTCCCTCTGCCCCCCCCTCCCCACTGTCAGAACCGGTCGCCCATAAAATCAGTGATTTCGGATATAGAACACCGTCCGTCATGGTCGGAGTTGCGCATCGACCTCTAGAGCTATCGCCCGCTACAGCCCCCGTATATTCGCGCGGGAGAGATCGCACCAACAAGGGTTGCGGCGTACATCCTCGAGGGTCCCTGTCAGAGGCAAGATACAGTTTGCTGGGAACGCGAAGAATACCGGGTGCGGCGCACTCCTGAATCAATGGAGAAACCGAGGCCGCCGCGCTCTATTTCTTTCCGTTGGGCAGATGATTCTTTTGCAGTTAGATGACATCTGCGCAATTCAACCACGATCACACCAGGATCGAACAGTGCAGCGCCACCGATAGAAACCAAGATGCCGTTTGGGCGATTATAACGTAAAAATGAATTCATATCCTCATTTTGCTACGCAGCCCATCAGATGGGTCCAATTTCGCCTGCAGTGCCCTCGATCGTGAAAGCAGCTTCAAGCTGAACGACAGCCGTAACCGAACAACCCGGGCGTTCCTACCCTTCAATTGCAAATCAGCAGCAATAAACTCTCATTCCTACTCTCTCTCAACGCCTCGCATCGTGTGATCGTTTGGGTGCGTGAGCGTACCATTCAGGTATCTCATGCGCCTTCGGTACCGCGCGCCTCCTCAGCTCCTTGATTTCCTTCTCTTCCTCCAGCTCCTGAAGGCGACGTTTCTCCTCCATAAGTCTCTCGGCCTCCCTCTCCCTCGCTCGCCGCGCCTCGTCGTATCTATCACGCTCATGCGCGCGTGCTTCTGTGCTGAACTCGATCTCTCCAGGAAGGACGGGAACGATCTGCTCCTTGATTGCTGCGAGTTTCATGCCTTGTGCTTCGTGGAGTGCTTTGAAGTCGGGGATCGGTGCAGGAGTATATCTCGTTCGTTTAGCTGCTGTACTGCTATGTGCGCGTTCGGAGGATTCAGCTCTGCGAGCTTCCAAGCGTGCCTCGGACTGGAAATGAAACTCAATCGGCTTGGTTACCTTCGCGGCAGGCAAGGAGGCAGTCTGGAACCATTCCTGATCAGTCAGCCGATCCGTTCAAGAGAGGGGAATATGAAAATAACCGATTGTGAAATGAATGAAGTTAGCAGTGAGAAACGTAAGAGAAGAGCCCATCGATGCCCCACGACCCCTCAAGATGAGAGTCCCGTGCACAAATATTGTAGCCCCATAACTGTGCATGGAAGAAGGTACGCACAAGTTTATCAAGCCCAGGGTTGCGTGCTTTGTACATGTGCCCACCGGCTTGGTCGTGTCCCACTGAGCGGGTACCGTCTAGTAGCAGTAACGGCACCTGCCGTCCTTTCTCCGCATCAGACGGATTCTCCGGATTCGATTCCCCTGATCTACTTGCCGTACTGGAAGAAGCAACTCTCGTCGAAGCGCGACCGACTGTCAATGCAGCTGAAGTGGTCATGTGTGACGAATTCAGCCTGCGCTTCTGGAGATCACCGATACTGGGGTCTCTCATGGACGAACTGGTCGCTAATGCCAGTCTAGTCAGATCCTTCCCAGGCAGATCCACCGCGAATCTGCTGACTTCAAGGCCAGATTCACTCGTAGAAAGGCTGGACTGGGACGAGGACACAATGGGGATTTGTTTACGAGAGGTTTGCAAATGATTTTTGCGCCCCCTCGTTGACGAAGGCCCGACAGGTCTTGATCTTGCTGTATGAGCGAAAGGCGCACCGGACGACCCGACCGCCGGTGGAAGCATCTCACTTCTTTTCCGCTTCACTTGGTGGGCAGAATACTCTTCAGGGACAGGTGACGCCGAGCGTTTGAAAGAGCGACGCATCGGGGAGAGTGGGACCGTAGGGTGGGTTGGGATTCCAGGCGCCTCGTGAGGCACTTCACGTCTAGTGTGAATATGGGCTGATGGTCGTGGCCGATTATCTACTGCATTTATCGCCGAGGTATAGTTGGCTGCATCTTGGACTATTTGTGTCTCGATGGGCGACGCTTCTGACAACCGTGGACATTCCTCTTCAGCAGATGCACGATCCGAATCTCCTTTCACATCCGAGTCCGAAGGAAGCTCTGTGCTCAGTTTCGAAATTTCGATTTCTTCCTTATTGGGTGCCCGCTGCAAGTCCGACTCAGGAACGCTGGTAGAGACGCCACCATTGCGTGAGATGCGATCTGGATGCTTTAACTTATCCGAATTCAACGAGCTGCGATGAGCAATTTTCAGAAGGATAAATCAGCAAGTTTTGCGTGATAGACTTTGTCAGCTGCGTAATGAGACTAAGTTTCAGTTACGTACTTTGTGGTGTTCGTAATGACCTTCTCTCCATAGGCGAACAGCGCAGCAGCCAGACCACTTGTATCTGAGATGGTCATATCGCACGACTCTTTTCCAGCGTCAGGGGATTTGTCTCGTACAGTCCTAGCTCGACTGTTTGGCGCGCAGACGCGAACGGCGTGCTTACCCGCACTCTTGTCTGTCGGGGCCTGGGATCTTAATTTCCGTGTCGAAGCTGTCTGGTTACGCGTGAGAGTGGATGTCGGGAGTTTGGGCTTGGACTGTTTCACAATTCCTCCACCAATGACAGCCTAATACATAGAAAGGATGAGATATCACCGGAAGTCAGGCACCACAGACGAAAGTTAATCCAAAGAGAGACAAGTTGGACGTACGGGCTTAGGCTTCTGCTTTTGCTGCGCACGAAGCTCCACAGCCATGGCTGGAACGTCGGGGGCCACAAATGGCTCGGGTCGAATAGGTGTTGGAGCGAAGTGCTCAGCCATCTCGGTCTCGACCGTGTCACCCCCCATATCATTCTCCGGGACATCTTCCAAAGCTTCTGCAGAAGATTCGGTGCAAGGATCCAATAAAAAAGCACCCGCAGCATGCTGTCTGTCCTCTGTGCCAACGTCAACCAGAGTCTGGATTTCAGTCTTGGGTTCTGAAAACAATCCAGGGGGCGTAAGTCGGGGATATTCCGAGTCAGAGGTATTGACTGGCAGATGTCCAGGATTAGAAGGATCAGAGTTCTCGTCGATTGGAGTAGAGCCCAATGAAATGGGCGGCTTGTGTGGCGATCGTGTTATCTGTTGCCCCGGGGTCAACTGACTGAGAGTTAACGGCTCGCGTGTCTTCGGTAAAAAAGGACGTCCTTCAAAGCTGGCGTTTACATCCTGTGCAAAGAAGTCGCCGCTGTCATCTGCCATGAGAAGATCCATTCGACGATTTCCTATCGCAGGTATCTGGAAAGAAAAGTCCTGGCGTTTGAGCGGTGAGAGAGTATCCTCGAGCGCGGTGCTCAGGTCATGGGCGACAGTTTGTTTGAGAGGAGAAGGTATCGCAGGCCGTGTCCTCAAGGACGAGCGTGTCGCTGCCCGCGTCGACGGCCTTGATCTCGGGGTAAGCTCTCCTAGCGTCAACGGATCGCGATGTCTTGTCCGGCCTGGGCGTGCAGGAGTGTTCATGGTCAGATCAACTCCTCCTAAAAAATCTACGCTATCATCTGCAAGCAACAACTCGGAAGATGATGAAGCTGCCACGGGGATTTGGAAGGATGCGTCTGAAACATCTGGTGTCCCATCACTGCTAGAAAGGTCTGGTAGATGCCGTAAACTGATATCCATTGAAAATGTTAAAGGTCGAATGTTGACAAGAAGAAAAGGAAAAAATCCAGATTTGTGCAATGTCAGGGTCAAGAGCAAGTTTGATGTCGGTCGGTCTTTGTTTGGCCGTTTGTTTGGTACGCGTCCAACCGTGGAAAAACAACATATTCACGTGACACACCTTAAAAGTGCGCGGACCCAAAAAGGCAATCCAGAAAGTCTCAAGTTCCAACAGTCAAAAGAAACGAGACTAGTACTTTCCCGACATAAGGTGAAGCGTCTGTTCTCCATGATTTAAGCAAAAAGGAGTTAACCAAGTCCTTGGGTTTGGGTAGAACCTGCTGGTTATCATCCTCCTGTCAACTTGCGAAAACAATTCAGATGTTTGCATTGCTTGGCCTTAGCACATTGTATCTCCAGATGAGCTGGGCAGGCATGATCACCATTCGGTTCGGTGACTGTGCTTGCCGTACTATTCCACATCATATCAGCGTGACAGGAATCTCCGAGAGCGATTGCCACTTCCTAAATCCTTTACAATGGCCATCCATTGTTACTGCGTCTGGTAAGTACGCACCAGCTTTATGACAATGCTGATCCCTCGCGGGGACTTTTACTGGGTGGGCTTACCTCCGACCCGCTCTCAGGAGAGACAGTATCACTCACTAGAAGACCCTGCAGAGATCCGACTCACCCGAACCATGCGACAAAGATAAACGTGGTTTTGATGGCAATTTGCAGCGATATTGCAGGCACGAGTTCCCCATGACTGATGGTACCGCAAACTCCATAAGGTCACTGTAGATCTTTTATGTGCAAATTTAATATGTCTGACGCCTCTATGGACCCGCTCACTTGGCAACATTACTATGCCCTTCTCGGACGGATTTATTCTCATCGCGGCCAACTCGACAGGAGGCAGCACTTGAGGAACCGCAGATCGTTGGGCCCGACAGGCTCGCAAGATGACCTCCTGCGGCCAACTCAACGACGTCAGAAAATACAACAAAAAAGTTTTCTCACAAGCAGATTTTGACAAGCGGCCAATAATTGACATGATCGAGCCGAATCTAACCAAGCCGCAGGCAGGCTCGCGCCCGTGCTAGTCATCACGTTTACATAGAGAATGGCTCAGTCATCCTTCAGAGTCTCAGTCCTCTACGGTACTCGATGAATGCGACCAAGTTATCTCTCACTTCCTCGCCCCTCCGCCTAAGCTCCCTCTCCCGTTTCCTATCAATTCCACGCACGGCTTTCCTTACCCCTTCCACACTAGCGGCGAGCGCAGCAAGATAATCACCTTGCCGGAAGTTGATGTCATAGGGCACACTCTCATCTGAGTATACGTCAATCAACGCTGATAGCGCCTGGAGAAGGGGCTCTGCGGGAGCCGCTGTTGGCCGGGTGGGCGAGGGAATGAGGGTCAGGAAGTAATTTGAGATGACCTAGTTGGATATCCTGAACTTAGAGAAGCACAGCATATACGATAGCCAAGGAGACGTACCCGATTGGCATCAATTGACTCTGGGTGCTGTGCCAGACATTCGAGCGTGCCGATGCATTTCACCTTCATGTTAACATCGGCGGCCGACTCACAAAGCTGCATCAGAATCTTGACTTGCTCTTCTTGCGGTATCTATGGCCCAAAAACATATTAGAGCGAGGCGACGGGCTGAGTCAACGTCCGGAACTTACCAGCAAGCCCTTCCAGACAACTGCAATCCCCCACAGCACTCCAACGGCCACCTGCCACATATCTCGTCGGCTTTCCTGTCCTGGACCCTCCACCTCCGTACCAACAGCGCCGAGCGCCTTCCATACTTCTTCCCAAATCTTCACGCCACTATCCTTTTGTAGACCCCGGTCCACATTTTGATTTTGGGAACGGGCAGGTGATGCAAGCGAAAGGAAAACGTTATTCAAACATTCAAGCGCCCTAATATGGATGGCGCTTAAAACAGATGTAGTAGGTGGGTGAGGAGACAGACCGCCCGATATCGGTGGGAAAGACAGCGGAGTCGGTTGAATGAGAGAAAGGAGCGGGGCAACTAAGCTAGGCAGGGCAGCGGAGGTAGCTTGTTTGTCGGCGTGATCCGGGGTGTTTTCATCGTCCTCCATGTCAGGATCGTCCTGATCCATGTCCTCATCTGCGATCACGATCAGGGTCGCATCCTCGCGAGAATGAACGCGATCTAACTTACCGTCGTTATCTCGTTCTGGGTCCTCTTCTCCCACTTCTTCTTCAACTGGCGGCTCTGGATCAGGCAATGTCGCACACACACCAGTCAAGATCTCCAGTGCAAGCTGAACAGTCTTGAGCTTGCGCTCCAGACGGTCGAGTTCGATCTCTGAAGGGCTCCTATGATCCGTTTTGAGTGAGTTTTTGAGTGAGAGCTTCTGTATCTCAGGAATGGAGTCCTGTACATCGCAATGGTGAGTGTGACAAAATAAAAATCTTAGCAGGAAAGCTAACCTCTTGCGTAATAAGTTCTTGTGCACATTGCGAAGCTTCAGCTGTAGATATCGAAGTCAAAACGGGCTCGAGAGTCGGAAGGACGATGTCGCGATCGATATCGACGGTTGATGCTATCGACGGAGGCGGGATGGGAACTATATTCCTCATGATACCTAGGAGCGGTATCAGCACAATAAAACAAGTCCAACGCAACGAAGAACATGCCTGCGCAAAGGACACGCAAGGTAATATCACGATCGTCTGACACATCTTTTCCTTTACCGTTAGCTTTCAAGGATTCTTCGTCAGGCACGACGATAGACAACAGGCATGCTGTATAAGCTCCATTTGTTCGAAGCTCATTGGTCGCAGGCCAGTTGTCGTCAGTCAAGACATAAAGACATTGTGCTTAAGGGGATATCGTCAGCTTTTGGCCAAGAATAGTGTTTCGAGCCGTACCTGCAGAAGTCACGGTGGACACAGGTAGTTTACTGCGTGAACCTAAGAAAGACATGAGGAAAGGTACCAGAGCGATTTGGTTGATGGCGTTGAGAGCCTTATTGGATGTCTCTCTGGTCTTTCATAGATTATGGAACGCTTCGCAGTTGTGAACGGCACAGTTACTCACGACAGGCACCATAAGATGGTGATTATGTTATCTGCAAACTCGTAAACGAGCTTTTGCGCATTTTCAGGAGATGTTTTGGGGTTTTCAAGAAATTGAGACAGGGTGGTCGATATCTGAATTGTATTTAGGTTAAACGTGGGATGTGTTGGAAAAGAAAGACGTACTTTAGGTATGAACGTCTTCAGCGGAATAAGGATATTCTTATTATACATTTCTGCACAGATATCATAGCCTCCATCTATGCATAGATTGCTGCGCAATGATCCCAACCAAGTAAATAATCATTCTCGGGATAATCTTGGGTATCGCTTACCGCAATGCCCCTCCGGCTTCTACCACAACCTCCTCTTCACTGTCCGACAAACGTGTGATCAAAGCACCAACGATATTCTTGCCCTGTAGCAATCTTCTCGTGGAAGGGTCGTTCTGAATTAGATTGGACACGGCTACACATGCCCATTTACGTTCAGCAGGATCCGGACTCTCCATCTAGATTGAAAAAATGAGGTTAACATGAGTATACTTCAGATAGATCCGGCCAGCGACCTTTTGAATAATTGGAAGGATAGCATCCTTCTTCGAAGACGATGCTGATGCAGAATCAAGACCGTGAGAGAGATGTGAGTCTGGGACCCGCATGGGATTGTGCCTGCGCATCTGCCGTTTTTTCTGAGATTTCCCCATATTTGTTGTTGGACGAAGTCAACGCAAAGTGGTCTTGAGCTGGATGGCACGGAGAGAAAGAGCAATTGATATCAAGCAAGAATACAGGCAGCTCCGCGGAGTTTCTAGATAATGGAGATGAGCACAGTGCGAGTGTGTAGAGAACCTGCAGGCTACAACGCGCACCAGTGCCAGTGAGCGCAGAACTTGAAATTTTGATTTCTTGCAGGGCGAACGAAAGGAAGCGCCTGAAGATTGTCGTAACGTTCGAGTACTTATCGAGTAAGAAAAATTGCTTACCGCTGATTGATTGAGCTTGTATTGCCTTGTTATCGCCCTTACGATAGCCTTCCTTGAGCGGCTGTTCTCCCGTTGGACTTTTGGATTGAACGACTCTTCCCAGTCCGTGCAAACTGACTAGCTCTCGTACCTCTTCATTCTCAGCCTCAACTCTGGTCAATAGTTTTAGGATAATGTACGTGCTACTTCGGTCTTGTATAACAGCCAAACAGTTGATTGTGAAGTAGGGACGACGACGACGACCGTTTCCTGTATGGCGACTCTAATGACATGGAAGAAGACTCAAAGCCTACTGTAATAACGTCCGGTGAGGTTTGGACTCCAAATACTGGCTGGCACACGTCCAGGATCCTCCTTGTATACCACTCAATACTAGTGCTAATACAATGTTGTTTCCGTTTCAAACTGTGTGATCTTCAGAGCCACAACCGTAAGTGAACTATCCTCAAGAGGCCGTGTGCATGCCCTCACAGTGTATGCTAGTATTCCTTTGGAACAAGTGGAAGCACACGCAACGACAAATGGCGTCGTCGCTCATCTAGAGGCGAAGGCAGCAGAAGCGAACGGTTCAGCAGAGGAAGAGGAGGATGATATTTTCCCTATCTCTATGTTGCAAGAAGCAGCACCCAAGGAAGAAGAAGAGGAAGAGGAAGAGGAAGAGGAGGCTGAACCAGAAGAGGAAGAGGAGGAGAGTGACGATGTAGGTTCCGTCTTATCATGTATTGAGATTTCACTCACCCTCTGTAGGATGTTGAAATTATCATGGAGCCTCCGACACGATCGTTGGACTTCCGGTAAGCGCATATAGCCTGTGTCGTCGAATCCGGTTCTCTTTAACTCGAAGATAAAGACAGCAAAGGCCTGCTGTAGGCCGTCAACCATCAACGTCATCTATTTCGCCTACAAAACGTACGCTCATTTTCCCGTAAGCTGTCATCTCATCTATCTAAATTTGCTTTCAGAAATTCAGCCTGAAGCTTCTCTGACAACCGAATACACCCCCCGTGACCGTAACACGGTCTTAAAACCTCCTGCAACCACAGCATCAGGCGCTCCACCACTTGCCACAACTCCAGGAGCGTCAGCCGCTGCCGCAGAGAGAAGTTCTGCCTTGCCCTCAGATGGAGTAGACACATCTACTCTACCGGTCGCGACTGCGCCACCTTCACACCCTAACATTGACCCTTCTGTCGTGGGTACCCTTGATGGGCGGTCAATATTGGAGGTGGATCTGAATGCTTTAGCTGAGAAGCCCTGGCGGCGAGCCGGTGCGGATATCAGCGATTGGTTCAACTATGGATTCGACGAAATTTCGTGGGAGGCGTATTGCTTCCGTCGGAGGGAGACTGGAGATATTGCCTCTCTGTTGAAGACCAACGTTCTTGTACGTATCTCACTACGTCCAACATGCATGCGCATACACCCTTCTCGTTGTAACATTCAACCATACTGACTCGTATCATACAACGAATGTGCTGATCATTCTATCCTACATAGAACTTTGCCGGCATGCCCGAAGACCAACTTGCTGCCCTTCCTCCTGAGATTCGTACCATGGTCATGGCCGGCGCGTCTGCAATGATGTCCTCCGGCAATGGAGGAAACGCGGCTGCGATGCTTCCCGCAGCTATGAACATGAACGGCGGGATGATGAACCCTATGATGGATATGGGCCAGATGATGGGACCGATGATGCACGATATGGGTGCGGTTGGTATGATGAATCAAGGGATGGGGATGCCTATGGGTCCTGACATGGGTGGAGGTATGGGCGGGGGTATGGGCGGAGGTATGGGACCTGGCATGGGACCTGGTATGGGGCAGGGTATGGGGCAGGGAATAGGTCAAGGCATGGGCCAGGGCATGGGTCAAGGAATGGGCCAGGGCATGGGTCAGGGCATGGGTCAGGGCATGGGTCAGGGCATAGGTCAAGGTATGGGTGGGCAAGGTATGGGCGGGCAAGGCATGGGCGGGCAAGGCATGGGCGGGCAAGGCATGGGTGGCCACGGAATGGGTGGTCAAGGTATGGGCGGGCAGGGTATGGGCGGGCAGGGCATAGGCGGTCAAGGAATGGGAAGGAACGATGGGGCCTTGAGTGGTGGCGTAGCAATGAGTTCCGCTGGATCTGCGCAAGGACAGGGTCGAACTGCTACCCCTGAGCAATCGTCCATGACTATGGGTGGGGAAGGATTTGTCGGTACACCTCAAGGGCAAGGACTCCACCATCCACACGGACAGCCGGGTCAAGGCATGATGGGTATTGGTATGGGGGGAGAATTTGGTGCGCAGGTAATGTTGTTAATATCTATGACCTTGTACAACAGGCGTTGATTGATCTGGTCGGAATAGGATATGGGAGGACAAATGTACCCTGGAATTGAAGGCAGTTCTACCCCGGTGCAAACACCCACACCCATAAGAGGTGTTACACCCGGACAGTTTAGGGGCCGGGGGATGCCTCAGAATATTGGTCTGCGTGGGGCCAGGGGTGGAGGCTTTGCAGGACGCGGACGAGGTATGCTACTCCTCCCATGTATTCTTACAATGTGATGGCTGACGCTTTCAGGCCAAGTAGCTCCAGTCCGACCTGCGTCCCCATTACCACCAAATGTTCCAACCGGGCCCAGGAATAAGAACAAATATAAGGATATCGACGGTAGTGCACCGGCAGTGGACGGTTTAGATTATGGAGGCGGGAAAGATAGGTCTACCCCCCCAGAATATGACGAGAGGAGCAGCAGTCGGTGAGTATATTATGAACCTCGCTTAGGGGCGATTGTGTTGACTCTTGGTCTGCGTGATAGGAAACGGAGAAGTTCTCCGGGGCTCGATGAGAACAGAGGATCAAAACGACGCTAGTTTAGTCTGTTTACCTATACTTTATCTTATGCCTTGGTACATTTTCCAGTGGGCGGTACTTTGACATCAATTGCTGGGTGAGAGGGACTTTGCAGAGCACTTTCGGCATTTCTAGTGTCAATAACCGCTCTGACCTCCTCGCGAAAACTGCCATCATTCAAAGCCTACGTTTGTGCTATAGGCGCGGAGATGACGACTGGTGATGAGGCTACCTACATAGAGATCAATACAACGTAATATGTCTTAAGGCATTCTGCCGTGCGTACTCGTAATTAGTATCCACACTGAAGCTTTGACTTGCCCAAGGTTTGCAGCCCCGCTACACCCTAGCAATCATGAAGTTTCACTCTGCTCACACTGCAATCGTTAACCCACCCTCGGCTTCGCCTGTAATCACCCAAGAACAGTTATGGAAGGCACTTCAGCAAAAAGCTCGAGACCCTCTCCGTTTCGTTCCAGTGATTGAGACCTGCGATGTCATCAAGGAAGATACTGGGGGTCTCACCCGTGTTGTCACGTTCAAACCTGGAACGGGACCCCCTGGGAAGATCACTGAGGTAGTGGTCTTTGCAGGTCAAGTGAAGGTAGTTCATTTCACAACGAATTCATTCTCTTATCTTGACGTTCACTTATGATAATCACTGGCAGGCGGACTTTTACATGGAGGACATTGGAACGTCCATCTCCAACATCATATCCTTGGGAGACGGAGGGGACACCGACATGTACCTCACTTTCACCTTCACCTGGAACTTCCCCGAGATTCAGGAGGGATCGGAGGAAGCGACTACTAAAGCGAAGCAGCTGACGGAGGTGTCGAAGAATGCAGCTGCGCATACAGTGAAGCAGGTCCGTGAGATGTTGAAGGATAAGAGCCTTGTTTAAAGATGTGCATGGAAACTGTGTCACGACTGAATTTATCAAAATTGTCTGTACGTGTAGATCTGCACTTCTAGTCCAGCTTCAATGTAAAAACAGCTCCGAGTTCAAACTCATCGTTGTGTCCGAGAGTATTTCAAGAAGGATGTAAACAATCACGGTTAGCCTCAGGTGAAATACTATATATTCTTTAATTTTGTCTACTTCACCCCGCCGAGATAGCAATTGGTGATTAGAGCTGTTATGAAACTTGAACTACCAACTTGGTGCCAAAGGAGACTGAAGGAGCTCGAGGTGACTCCTCTTCAACTTTGTTACCTTTAGACATGAAGTCGCCAACACTAGTTAATGATGGTGGCAGCATAATGCTTATCAATCCAATTGCATTACATATCTTCGCGCCTGCCGCCGTGTTGGCCCGACGTAGACATTGTCTGCGTAATGAGCATCATCAAACGTGCTTTAGTATTTGCCGGGACCCACCTCCAGGGGCGTGGTAGTATAAATACAAACCTCAGCTTTGAGCTTTGAGCAATAAACCAAACTCACAACACCACCAACAATGAAGTTCTACGCTGCACACACTACCATCGTTAACCCTCCCTCTGCTTCTCCCAAGATCACCAGAGAGCAGCTGTGGGCAGCCCTCAAACAGAAATCCCGAGACCCCATTCGTTTCGTCCCCGTCATCGAGACGTGCGAGGTCATCAAGGAAGATGCTTTCGGACTCACTCGCGTCGTCCAATTCAAGCCAGGAACCGGTCCTCCTGGCAAGGTGACGGAGGTAGTAACCTTCACCGAAGGAGTAAAGGTATGCAGCTCCACCTTCTCTTCCAAGATTTCAGTGAAATCGATCTGATACTTTTCTTGCAATCAGGCTGACTTCTTCACGCCCGATAACGGAACAACCGTTTCCAATATCATATCCTTCGGGGAGGACGATTCCGAACTTTATCTCACCTTTGCCTTCAACATGAACTTTCCTCAGTTCGAGGAAGGATCGGAGCAAGCGGATGCCCAAACCAAGAAACTCTGGCAATCGTCGCAGGGGGCTGCCGCCCGCACGGTGGACCAGCTTCGCGAAATGTTGGAGGAGGGAAGCTTTCACTGAGTTCGAAGGATGATGGAGCATCGAGTTTAAGGGCTTCTAATTGCCCTGGGAGAGTAGATGCATCGTATTATACCGCACGAATACATCGGTCCGATGCAACGTGTGTTTATTATTCCTAGTGCCTGAAAGATGGAGCAGCGAAGTAAAGTTAAAATCGTGACTATGATACATTGTTTTGTCCACTGTGATAGATATAAGATACGAATAGAAGGTTAAAAATGTGCAAATACTCACATAATTAAGAATCTCCAGTACCATTGCTAAGTAATAATGCCTGCAGTATAATCAGACCGTTATCTCCCTCTAAGAGAGGTGTTGGCAGTGCCCGTCTTCGTGGGTACGAAGCCACCATACGCCGCGCCACGATTCGTTGCACCGACCCCCGAATCAGCTGCAACGCGCTGCCATCTGTCAATCAATTTGGAGACACCCAGATATGGCTTCTCAGGTGACGACGACCTTCCGTCATTCTCCCCTGGAGGAGATGGCTTCCGTTTAGCATCCGAAGGCTCAGAAGAAGTAGGGTCGTTTTCCCTGATCGGCTCTGGAGACCTTCTCGCAGGTAGACGATTGGTATTGTTTCCAGTAGTAGCATGCTTCAACGGCCTGATAGGAGCGGCTGTCGGACGGAACGATAAACCAGTGGCAGTTTGGGGAATGGGGGAGCTCCTTCCTCTGATCTCTCTGTGACCAGATGCAACATCGTCTGAGATAGCTAGGACTGCCTTTGTCTGTACTGGAGATGACGTAGGTGACAGCCTGGGGAAGCGAGTCGCAGCTGCGGAAGGCGAAGGGACCCCAGCGCTGGATGCATCAGAAGAGATAGCTCTGACGCTCAGCGCGGGAGGCTTAGCTGCGACAACCGGAGGAGGAGCGGCACCGTGCCTGACGTTACCGTTGATTGCTTCGTACCGCTGGACCATATCTGAGATGGATGTTCTCCGCGTTGAACGTCGACTCAGCTGAGCTGAGGAGTTCGATGTTTGTGCCGGTTGCTGTTGACTGGAAGAATTCGAAGCATGTAGAGAAGTCACGTTCGACTCAAGAGGGGCGGTCCTAGATACCGGATTGATAAATAAGGATTGAGGCCTTGATCGAGCAGAAACAGGCGAGCGGACAGAAATAGCAGACGGGCTGGAGGCCGAGTTGCTGATGGGAGGAGACACAACGGCAGGTTGCTTGCGATGTTGCTGGCTAGAGGGCGGCCTCGGTAATATGCGACTGGTGGTAGCGGGCGGAGCAGGCGAAGGTGAAGGCGGTAAAAATGGGGTAACTGGAGTGGGAGCCACGATTGGCTTAGGTGAGACAGCCCTGGGGAAGCTAGGTGACGGCGGGGGTCTCATCAGCGACGAAGACACGATAGCAGAACGCCTCTTATCCGCCAACTTTGTGGGTGAGACGTTCTTGTCTCTCTCGGGTTGAGGACCTCCCCATAAGTCAACAAGATCGTGCACCGAGTTTTGTCTGCTCTTGCTCCTCGTCCGTCTTCTCCTTGAACCTTCATTCTCACTGGGACTCCGTCTGTCCTGCTCCTTGACCTTTTCTAACTCGTTGGTTTTCTCTTGCGTACCGCCCTCCGGAACGTACCCGTTTAGGTCTTCTGGGCCTTCATCAGGCGACGACGATAAACTACGGTTCGAGACAGGCCGCTCGGGAGACGAGACGGGACTCCAGTTCTCCGTCAGGCCACTTGGGGAAGGAGCTACGGGCAGAGCCGTTCTCACTTCGAGACCAGGAAGCGGCACTCCTCGTGAAGGACCGAGACCGGTTGTATTAGGTTGTGAATAAGATTTCGTCGTCTTTGTCGGAGACCTGCGCCCTTTCACTTCCTTCCGCTCACGCTCACGCTCCCTCTCCCGCGCGCTTTCTCGTTCCTTCTCCCTTTCGCGTTCCTGCTGCTTGATCAGATCTCTCTCTTTCTGTTGTTCCCTCTCGCGCAGCTGAGTTCTTTCGCGCTCACGTGATTCCTCTCTCGCCCTTTCTTTGTCGCGCTGTCTTTCCCTCTCTATCTCTCGCTCCGCGGCATATGTCACAGAGGGCGTTATTTCCACGTTTTCAACTTCTAAAGCCTTATGAATCCGTAGTGGACTCCGTTCAATGTATGAAGCCCGTTTGCTAGGGCTACCTCTCAGAACAGGCTGTGATGTAGGCTCTGCTGCGGGTGGTGCGCTCTCGTCGTCTGACATACCCGTTAGCCAATCCCGCGGCTCTGGACGTGGGCTGGGGCGTGGAGGAAGTGTTGGTGGAGGCTGGAAATCTCTGCTTGGGCCTAGAGACGGAGAAAGTACATCGGAAGACCCCACAGATTCGGTGACCTGTCTGACTGCGATTGAGCTGCGATGTCTCCGGGGTTGTACAGGACGGGTAGGATAAGCGGCCTTAGGGAGTGCAGCATCCTTGACTTCGGCTGCACGCTCCCAACTGGAAACCGATTGTTGCCTTGAGCTTCCAAGGCGAGATTCCCGCATAGCGGTCCCCGTGGAATGCTGGGAACGGACGCCATCGTGTCTGCCGTGGTTTGCACTAGCGGATGCTCCTGCCCCTGAGATTCCAAGTAGATTCCCTGTGCGAGCTCCAGCCGGAGTGACTGCGGTTCTCGACGGAGGGCTGCCAGTGCCTGTTGGCTTAGAATGGATTCTCTCCGTTGAGGCAGGTTGCGTGTCCGCATGGACTAGGGATGCAGTTTGATCCAACGGCGGAGAGGCAAAATTGCGATCTATCTCTTCCAGAGATGGGAATCTTTCTTCGGCTGACATCTCCGGACGAGATATCTGGGGTGGTTTGTTCTGTGAGCGCCACGAGGCTGGTTGTATTGCTGGTGAATGGGAGCGCTGGGACTGAGCAGCCAAACCGGGAGAGGAAGCTGGCGAATGTGCACTAGGAGGGCGATACGACGTGTTGCTAGAACCGATGCCAACGTTCAGATACTGTCCAGTGGGTTGGATATTGCTCCCTGTAGAGTGACCGGGTGTAGTCAGTCCTGGTCGACTGCGGCGAGCGTCACCAAGTGTCTGGGGTTGTGGCGCCTGAGTGGCAAGTCCTAGTCCATCAAAGGCATCTCTAGTCTGAGAACGGGACTTGCTCGAAGTGTCAGATGAATTAGGAGAAGGCGATGGCCGAGATACTTGTATGGGTTGCGATTTAGCTGGGGACGAGCTAAGCATAGGCGATCTAGACGGTTCGAAAGCGTCACCAAAACCCTTCCCGAATGAGGTCGAGAAATCACTTTCAAAACCACCTTTGACAGTCTTGTGTTTGGAATCCTTATCGCGGGGGCCGTCCTTTGAACCCAGTCCCCACGCATCTCCGCCTGTATTCAAATTCACCGTCGTACCGCCTCCTATACTCGCCACCCCAGACTTATGTCCGCGAACACCCTTCCACGCGCGATCCTCTTCATCCCCAAATTTCATATCCAAAGCAAAATTTTGTGCGCTTCGTTCTTTCTCCTTCCTCGGGCTAGACGAACGTTCGGGTACGCCAGGAGTTTGAGCTGGACGACCGCGACGCATCGGAGCAATCGCTTCCATAACTTTATCTCGCGCCTCAACACCAACATTCTTCGCAGAAACTGGGGTTGGTTGTGCCGAGCGCGATTTGAAGAGCACAAGGTCGTCTAGCGGATTCGCAAGGCTTGTGGGCGGAGACACGATGTTGGGCGATAGTGCCTGAAGAGGCGCGCCTTGCAATGTCCGAGGGGACACCGGTGGTTGTTTCGGGGGGATATTGTACGTGAACTGTGATCTCGTTCCACGGAGGGAATGTACGTGGTTTAGGATTTCAAAGATCGTTGGTCGTTGTGCGCCATGTTCGCGTAGCATTGAAGCTAATATGTATGACTTAATAAATCACTGATTACCCTGATAGGACAAAGACATACCGATCAAGGCATTCATTTGCGGCGAATAGACGGGGTAGGGTGGGATTTTGTACTGCACGTTCAAAATTGCCAGCGGACCATGCTCCTCAAATGGAGTGGTATAGTAGCAGAGTTTGTACAGCAGTACGCCAAGAGCCCAGACATCACTCTTCTCGTCGATAGGCCGCCTTTGGTAGACGTCAACCATCTCGGGCGCGCGATATTGCAGGGTGGTATGTCGATTGAGATCAGCCTCAAGCGCGCGGAGTTCCTGCATATTGCCGGGAACCTTCTGTACTGGTGTAGTACTACCAAAATCACAGAGTTTGTAGGAATTCGGGGAGGATTGCAGGATGTTCTCGACTTTGAGGTCACGATGTAGTAGAGGAGGCTTGAGAGCGTGCATGGCTCCGAGACCTTCGCATACATCGACAAATATGGTCAAAATTTCAGGTTCGGTAAGCCTTTCCCGTAGACGTCGGTTCATCATGTCAATAATGCCGCCACCAGGGCAGAATTCCATGAGGATAAAGACTTCGTAGGTACCATCCGGCAGCCGGTGCCATGCTGCATCGATGAGATGGACAATATTGGGATGGCCTTTCAATATACGCTGTAGTTGTAGACGTCCGCTCCGACAGACTGAAAGAACAAACATACACGAATCAACTCACCATAATGTCCACCTCTTTCTTCACCTCGGTCAGCATAACCTCGGTCGGAACCGCGATACGTTTGAGAACATGATGTGTGGTGCCGTACACGGGCGTCGCAGTCCTAACGAGGTATACATGCGCAAATCCACCTAACACTGCGTGAAATCGCTGACATCGGTGAGGATACAATGAACGAACCTTGGCTCAAGTAGCGCTCTACTTGTACGGTGTATTTGTTGACTGCAATTGTTTGACCTGGTATGAGGGTCCCTTTGTTAGGTTGGACAAAGGCCTGGTTGTAAGCCTGTGTCTGGGCCATGGCCTGTGGTGGTCGCGGTACAGCCGACGTTGAGCTGCAGTCGTCGAGCTGGCCGCTTGCAGGAGGTGGTTGCTGTACGATTAGACGCCAGTGTACAGCAAGCACGGATACCTAAAATGGAAGTAAGTTAGGGTTAGGGTGATCTCTGAGCGATAGTGACGCAGCGAGCGAAACGGAGAAACCACGACCTTCTAAAATGTGTACCGACTTGACAAGCTTGTCTCTTACTTCCATCTTCCCCCAGATCACCCGCTATCGCCTTCATCGCAGAGCCCCTCGACGTTGACAGCACAATGACAACCCCGACGCTCAGCCCAAGACCGCAGTATCTTCTAGGTCACTTGCATGCATCTGGCTCCGGAGAGATGCCCTTCTCCCGCCCGCAAACGCCACACAAGGAGCTCAAACTCGGTTATTGTGGACTGGGAGCGATGGGATACATCATGGCGCGCAATCTTGCTACTCGTCTATCGCACCCTACCGTCCAGCATCCGATCGTGGTGTATAACCGTACACGAGCAAGAGCTGAGAAACTGGCCAAGGAAGTCGGAGAGTCGGAGATCAAGATAGCAAACAGCCCTGAAGAACTTGCCATAGAATGTGACATTATTTTCACCAACCTCGCCGATGATGAGGTCGTGAAGATGTTCTTTGAGAAGTTCGCCAGTGCTCTAAAGGTACATCATACTATAGCAGTCTGCTCCGGCTCAAACTAACTAGTATTTTATAGGATTCACAAAATACAAAGAACAAGATCTTTGTTGATATGAGTACTGTGTACCCTTCACTTGCAGGTGCAGTACGCGCTTCTACTTCTTAGAAGCCGATCGTGCTCATCCGCATTGAACACACAGGCGAATTGGATAATCTTATATCGAGCATTCCTCATGCACACCTAGTGATGGCTCCCGTATTCGGTGCACCTACTGTCGCTGAAACAGCACAACTTATCGTGGTCATGGCCGGTGACTACCGATCCAAGAAGGAGGTGGCGCATCTCTTAGTTCCTGCCGTCGGTCGAAAAGTCATCGATCTCGGTGGTAACCTCGAGAAAGGTGAAAACAAATTCATCGCTCTCCCGTCATTACGCTGAACCACGTGCATAGCACCCACCTTCAAGTTGATCGGGAATTCATTACTCTTGGGTAGCCTTGAGGTTCTCGCAGAAAGTTTTACGCTCGCCGAAAAATCTGGCATCCAGGCATCACAAGTACAGAACCTTGTGAAAGATATCATGCCTGCACCAGTGTGCGTATCTTGAATGCTAGCCGGTGATTTGACCATACCTCATACTTCGTTCAGGTTCGAGAATTATGGAAACAAGATGGTCCATGATCTGTTTGACGGAACAAAAGGCTTTGCTATCGATGGAGGGATCAAAGATTCGGCTCACATACGCAAGCTCGCTACCGACGTGAACTGTCCTATGCCAGCACTCGTATGTCCCGTGTGTTTCTATTTGTCTCGTAATGACTGAGTTGAATATAGGATGTCGCCCATCAACATTTGATAACTGCGCGTGCGGTTCATGCATCAAAGAGAGCTCGCGGACATGCTGTCCATGAGACTTTAGACTGGAGTTCGCTAGTCGCCGGTGCCCGAGTCGCTGCTGGGCTAGATGGGTTTGACAGCAATAAGGTACATCTTCCCATGTGATCTTACGTTTCACTTTATTGATATATGGAACTCCAGCACTCAAAGGTCGAGCTCGATTCTTGAGACTCATAGAAGGACACAGGATTGATTTCTAGCTACACGGAGGAATTTTCAGCGATCCTTGACGCGATGACATTCACGGTGCATGCCGATGGCCTCGCAATTGAACGCTGATGTACAATATTTGAACCCTTACAACGATGTCCCATAGATTACACCGAGACTTGCATACAACAACTGTTAATATAATACGGCAAATAGTGAGAAGATGGAAATATTTTAATTAGAGGAGTTTGAGCGCTTATATGACATTGAACACTCTCGTCTGTGAAGCGCCCATCTCGCCTCTCAAAATGTTAACACGACCACAGCTGGCTCGGCCGCTGCGAGCAGCGTGCTCGTCGTTGAGCAGGACCCCCCGTCTACCTCCGTGCTATACCCCTTCACGGACCTACGCCATCTCTCTTGGGCCTCAAGTCGTCTCACAAAAACACCCTGTTCCGCGTGTCTACTCGGAGCGCAGAACCTACCTGTTCAACAAGTACACCCGTATCTTCAAATCCAGCACCCACTCTCCGTGTATCCTCATACAGCACACAAACTTTTCTGTTCCTCGGCTTATCCAACTACGCAAGGATATCACAGCAGCAGCCCTGAATCATGCTGCACCCGCACCCTCCCTCGCTACATCCAGTCCTTCGACTAAAGAACCAGAACTGCCCACGTTGACCGTCATCAACACGCAAATGTTGGGTGCTACTCTTAGAGAGTTTGATACCGTCGACCCAGAGATCGTAAAAGGCCTCGCCGAAATGGTCCACGGCTGTCTCGCGGTAGTTACTATGCCGAACCTCAACCCACCGCAGTTGAACACCATCCTTCGGGTTCTCGCGAGCTCCGTGCCTCCTCCTCCTCCAGTTAAGACGCCAGAACAGCTCGCGCAGCAGCTAAGAGCATCAACAGATAACGATATCCCTGGCCGTCGGGTAAAGAGACAAAGAGCGGCTCCGATTCCGGAGTTGAAAGTTATTGGCGCACTTATTGAAGGACGGCTGATCACGGCGGAGGGTGTGAAGGACGTGGCGAAGTTGCCCACATTGGATACGCTGAGAGCGCAGTTGGTGGGATTGTTGAGTGCGCCGGGGGCACAGTTGGCGGCGGTTTTGAACGAGGCGAGCGGTGGGAGGTTAGCGAGGACTTTGGAGGGGTTTAAGAAGAGTTTGGAGGGTGACGGGTCGAAACCGACGGATGCTCCGTAGGGTACGATCTACTCAAAATTTCACATTCATCTTCAATGTTACAGCATAGATCCCTAAGTTATTTGGGGACAATGTCTATTTTTTGTCTCGTATAGTCTTTCACAGCGAAAGCTGGTGATAATGAGTGGATGATATTGTTCACAGTATACAATGACAGCGCTGCTGAACAGCTGGAAGGCTAGCTCCCTTGCAAGCAAAGTTTTCTCTCTTTCAACCGAGTGAGTTGTTCATGTCGTGCTCCTGCGTTCCATCAACTCTCTAGCAAGATCTTTACCCTTGCCCACCGCCCACGCCAACTCATCTTCAGCAGGATACAGGTTACCTTTGACGCGTTCAGTGTCGCCTCCGATCCCCAATTGCAGTGCGGCTGCGTCTGCACGCGCGAGGTTCGATTCGTTGGGGTGGATGAAAATCTGAGTAGGCTTGGATTTGGACCTAGGACGTTTGGTCGGTGCTTTGTTCTTATCTGCGACGAGGGAAGGTGTTGACTGCAAGGGGTTGTGTGATGACGCCTGAGATGTAGGTGAGGGCGTAGAATGCTGCGAGTATGTGTCAGATCGTGGGGAAGACGGGTGGCGGTATGAAGGGTATGAGCTGAGAGCAAATGAAGGGTCGTAGGAAGTAGGGGATGAAGAAAGGAGGGGTTCTTTCGTGTTCTCGGTGCTAGAACGGCAAACGGCGGTTATGTTATGTGAGTTTGCATGAAATCGAGGACGTACTCTCTTCGCCGGTCATCGTAATGGGTGGCCTCTAGATATTCAATGATAAATTGCCCTGCTGAGAGTGCAGTGACCTGAAATGACTATGAGAATTATTGCTTCACCAGGGATTCGTAGCTGCATACCGTTACAACAATCAATCTAGACACAGGTCAGAACTCGAAAAGACGGGTGTAATGCTCAAATAGACATACCCAACGCTAAATGTCATAGCTACGAGCATATACAGTCTACCGAACGGTGACAGAATGCATCAATTGCCAATGACGGCCGGTGGGACTGACGTACAATCTATCAAAGGTTACAAGCCAATACATCGCTGTTTTCCAGATAGCTTTGTTCAGACGCGATCGCCGCGACCAAGAGAACGGACTCCAGCTCTTAGAGATTGCAAAGGTGAGAGCTCTGTGCAATTCATGTTAAGACGCAAGTACCAGTAGCGTGGGGTAAACAACGCGCAGACTCACCTTTCAGACAGACACAAGGCGATAGTCAAGAGAGACGCAACTAGGAAGTGCCAAGACGAGTCAAGATGAAGACCAGGAAAGAGAACGTGTTCGCCGAGTAGGCTTATATGGAGGTTATCTTGCCACCCTTCCATCTTCATGTTCGCTAGGTCACAGTACTAGTATGATTGAGTGAAGGTGGGGATTGGAATATCGAATGTTTGGAGTGAAGGACGGACAGTAAAAGACTCTTTATGTTGAGCAAGGCGGTTGGTAGTACAACTGTGATAATTTGGTGAATGATTCTGGGGCCCGTAGCAACGAAGGTGGTGGGGCGGTCGTTTCGTTGCGAGAGAAGCCCCAGTGGCTTTGCAAATATAGCACGCCGAGTTGACGGAAGCTGAGGCCGTTTATGTTTAAGTCGTCAAGCAGAAAACAGGTTACAAAACAATCCAAATGGAACGTAGACTAGAGAGACAGGATGAGGTCGGAAGGTGAGAAACGTATTGCATGCGGATGCCGCCAGTCTAAGTGATGGTTTCACTGCTCCCAACATTTGCTGCCCTCGGGAACTTGGGGAAACGCTGTGCAGATTACCGTTGGCATATATCGCACTTTGTACATATGAGGTAGACTGGGATCCATAGGCACTGGCGATGGTAAACAAGCTATGCCTTGACCATAAATCATTCAAGGTGCAACCTCGACTCCAATTTACCCAGATGGACTCAAGTTTCATCGGTCATACTGTCAAGGGTCGTCTCTCTTTCTCGCAGCTTGCTTTTCGCCTCTTCTGCCTTCATTTCTCGCCACTCACAGCCCTCCCTGTATTCGCACCACCTACAAATCAAGTTAGTCCCATGATACGTGATACCAATCAAGCACTTACAAACAGCGTTTTGTCAACTCGATATCCACCCCTCTCGGTGCTCTACGTCCATGCCACCAATCCAAGACGTTGGTCAGATAATCATCGAGCAGCACGTCGTCAAGCTGGAACGTCTTCGTTCCAATCACGGTCGATTGCTCTGATGCACAGCCAGCATCTTCGTCGTCCGTGTCTTGTTGCTGTTGCTCAGCAGACTCTGCTGAGACGAGAGTCTCGTTCAGCTCAGGATTGGCTTGAATTTGTTCAAGCAGCGATTGCTGGATTGCCCATTGTAAATCTACGTCTTCTTCTGGCACGCTAGGAGTAAATATATCTCCAAAGTTCGAAGGAGCGGCATCGTTAGTATCAATTCCATTAGACGATCCACCAGGATCTACAATTATAGGATTATGTTCGGCGCTATCAGTGTTCTCAGCTCCTGCATGAGAAGGACCTTGGTATTCGTTATCAATCCCTGGTTCTTGATCCTTGGTTGGAGCAACGGTTTCTGCGATATCTTGATCCTCCTGATGACGACTGGCGGATTTCGCCTTGCCTTTGCCTTTGTCCTTGCCCTTGCGGGACTTGCGTGGTTGGGTGCGATAAACGACGGTTAGCGCGGGGCCTAGGTCCTCCACATATATCATCTCTACCGCATTTCTCCACATCCTCACTAGATCAGACAAGCACCCGACCCGATCGCGCCGAGGTCCTTGCATTGGCAGACCCGTCTGTTCCCTGAAGGTAGCAGAGAAGGGGAGCGAAGGCGAGACGCCAAGACGTATCCAAAGCTCATCAAAATCCAGGGCTTGAGAACACGAAGGAGTTTCCAGTAAGTTGGCAAGCAGTCGGTGGTAGAGCATAAGTTGGAGCCGTGCAGGAAGGGTATCTTCCTCTCGTGGGAGAGTAGCATGACTCCGGGTTTTTGTGTCTGACAAATGCAGCTTGAACCGCGGTAATGGTGGGTAAGTCCTTCTAGATTCCGGAAGATCCGACACCGGTGTCACAGGCCTCATGTTGGTCTCCCCGGATTCTTGCATCTCTTCGTCGGTAGCGACTTTTGACGGCGAAAGGGGAAAGAACGAGGTGATGGACGGCTGCGAGGGAGAAGGACTCCTGCAGGCTCGTTTAGATTTTGGTTTTGAAGGAGTACTTGGCACACTTCGGGTCTTAGTGCTACGCTTCAATTTATTGGCCGGGCTGGGTTTGGCTCGAGGAGAAGATATGGTGATGGTAGGGTCGCGCGGCTCAGCCTCGACCAGTACTTTGCGTTCAATTTCGTCCTGAGCATCTAACATAAGCCTTTAGTATTTAACGTGCCGCATACACTCACAATGACGCCGACCACCACATCGTTATGCAGAATCCCAAAAACTGGCATCTCGCGCTGCAAAAGAGGAAATAAGCACATAGACAGGAATATGTGGAGGTATCTGTTACACAGCGGCCGATCGCTAATAGTGAGCGCAGAGAGTCGATCATCTTCACTAGTCTGAGAAATTTGTCAATACGGTACAAGGTATAATGTTCTTGTGTGGTTTTACCGTAAGCCCCATCGTTCTTCTGCGGTTTTAACAGTTACTGACACTTCCTCCGGATGAATTTGTCGCTCAAGAGCCTTGTGTACTGACTAGAGAAAGGGGTAAGAACGTTCGATAGTTTGGATTCAAGAATTATGTACCTTTCCGCGCCTGGCAGTCTTATCGTTGTCTGACGCCACATCTTGATTGACTGCAATGACTTTGCCTGCGACAGAGACAAAGGAGCTTAGTCGATCCTTGAGCTTCCGCGATCGTTTTTGACGCAAGCCATAGTCAAATTGTACTTCACACCTATACGAGACCCCTCATTAATGTATTTGAGAGACAGGCAACATGTTCACTTACCATGAGGGTCCTGTTAGGTCTGTAACTGCTAGAACGCGGTTGTACCGTCTGAATCGCTCGAAAGGACTAGGCTCTGCCCCAAAGTTTACCGAGGGTTGAATTCCATTTTCTTTATGGCTTTTAGGCATATGGTGGGCGGAAGTTGAAGCGATCGGTTCTTGTTCGACATCTTCCGCCTTGAACACGCCAGAATCGTTAGTAGACGGTTCTATCTGGATTTCAATAGCAGGACCACCGAAGTAACCAGACGGCGTATTTGAACGACTGGCGTCACTTGAGATCTGGTTGACGTTCGAGTAAGTAAATGGGTGTTTTGTATTCGGTTCCGTAGTAAGAAGGGTGTAGACGGTGGTAGCATCGAGAGAGTCGAGGTCTTCAGCGGTGAATTCGGAGAAATCATAAGCGGTAAATTCATCGCTGCATGAAGACTTTGGTGTCTGTAACAGCGCTGCATCCGTTGTGTCTGGAATAACGGTCGCTTCTGTAGAGGTAGAAGCAGGTTGAGGGGCCGTTTTCTCGGGTGACGGTGGGAGGTCGATGATGTACGGCAGACTATCGATATCGAAGTCGAGGTTATATGCGTCGTACTCATCAATATCTGCCATTAGCGTGTTCCACTAGAGACTGCGAGATGGAGGGGAAACACGGAATATCTGACTTGCACAAGTCGTTATACAGGAGTCTTGAAGTAAACGAGGCGGCTATTCGAGGTCCGCTTGAAACACGTGGCGTCCTCCGCGTTGAACGACGTTTTATCTCAAGGGAAACACTCTCCTCCCACAGAGAAACAAATCATATCCCACAAGAGCTGGTTGATCAAATCCTCAATTTTCTCAAGGATGACAAGAACTTAAGCACTGGATGCATTCTTACAATCGCTGTCTCCTCCGACATACCATCGGCTCACTGTCACTGGGAGGACAGGATCTCCAGGTTCCTCGACTTTACCCTTTAAACAAGACTTTAGCTCGCTAGCCCCCGCGATACCTGCCTTACGTTTGGAATTACGCCTGGTGCCGCCTCTCGATGATACTGCACAGCTCTGTACCTTTGATCCCCAGCGATCCCCCACCCTGCTTTTGCAAACTACCTGAACTGGAACCCTTTTCGATTAAGGGACTGGTAGTCTCTCAGGAGCATCTTGAAGACCTTCTCCCGGATTTTTCGATCGTCGTGTACCCGACCCGCAGACTTGTTATCCAACTATGCAATTTGTTTGCATCTATAAACCAGCTTACTTAATCCTCGCCCGTTCCATCCAACAATTGTCTCTTAGCATCCTTCATTTTTTTCGCCATGTGGGCTGTCGCTACGCCACTGACCTCACTTTCTCTGCTCTTTGAATTGTGATGCGGCTCCGATTTGTGAGTACTACTCAACTTCCCCTGTTTAAGATTGTTTGTGACCTAGCTTTCTTCCTCGAGGGCGATCGATTTCTTATTTCGTTGGTTCACACAGTATAGCAGAATGCACAGACGTAGGACTGCGTGAATTGTCCATTGGCCTCTATCTGCCCGGAGAATCCGAGTGCTCTAGCGTGCCGGACAGGAGATCCTGATAGCGATCCTGACGGCATCTTCTTGAAGATGTCGCTGATGAACACAACACATTGCAAACCACGGAACTAGTTAGTCCTGATACTGCGCTTGCGGAGGAGATACGGCCTTTGGATTTAGGGAAACTACAGGGAAGAAGAGGGGAGAACGAGAAGTTGTTGCAGATTGTGTACACACTGGACTGAGCAGCCGACCAGACGCTTTGAAACGCAGGAGGCTGGGGTGGTGACTGACTACGGCGTATTTATTCTCCTTCCCATCCTTCTCCAAATCTTTATTCACTCCAGCAATTATCAGAAGGAGCGCAAATGAATCCACAGGCTTGCGCAGGTATGGTCATCCACTATGAACGTGGACTACTCAAGGCCAATAATCGAACACGGGGTTTAGGTGTGCGTACCCTTCGGTCATCTCCATTCCAATTCTTCTCACCTTCGCCATAGTTCTCACTTCACCGCGTGGATAGGCCGATCCCAACCGCTTCTTTGCTTATCGTGAGCGCAGTGTCGCGGGTTTTTAGTGTATTTCTTGACAACAATCAGTTGATGCGATTTGTTCCAGTACTGCACTGCGTCTCGGAACTGTCAGTGCATATCAGCGCACCGGGCGACCTACGCTAGTGGATGTGAGAACCAGTGTTCGCCAGCTGTTCTACTAGCTTTGATTATCGGTCCCGTTCCATTCATTTCAGTAGACAACTTTACGGAAACGCAGGTCGAATTGAATAACTTTATTTTATTAACTGGTCGTGCTAGTATATATATGGCGCATAATACGGCTTAAACGGCGATGATGCGAGGACACGCCGATTGGATCTCCGAAACGCTCGCTTCTTTGATGGCGCAATCTGCGCCACAAGTGCTCTAGCGCTGCCCCGACACCGCACCCCCACCCGGTCGGACTCGCCTCGTTTCTTTTGCAAGACTCACTCCGAACTATTGGACTCGGTGGCATGTATGTTGAGCTAAACACACTACAGACATGCGCAGAATCGAGCTTCTAGCCTCCTTATCGGAGATATCAGGTGTGGGAGCATTGCACTTTGTCCGAGCCGTGGCCCAAACATGCCGGACTGATCATTTTGCCTCATGCAGTGACGAACGGGGGGCTGTTCTGTTCATCTTCGATAGCCTTCGGATGTTGTAATCGTCGGAGACGCTAAACCTTGCGATGAACGTGGTTGGTTGCAAAATAAATTTGGTGACTTATCTTTTTCATCATTTCTCCTGTTGAAACCCTTTAGCGTCAGAGCTTCGAAGAGGGAGCGTTCCCTGAACACTTTTCGGATAGGGTGTCGCCCAGACTTTTACGCGCCCCTTATTTACCTTGTCCTTTATATTCAGCTTTCTTTTGTCCCTCCCTTGCTTCCTGCTGCGACCATTTCCTCCCGAGGCTCCTTCCTGTTTGCCCACTCGCGGATCACTACTCTCCTTGCTCAAGATGCGTGCCACCACTATCATTTCCACATTCTGCGTCCTCGCATGCACCATCTACAGCCCGGCCTCCGCACTCCCGAGCAACAGCGGTTCCCTCGCCGCCCGAGCCCCCTCTCCATCCATCGTGGCCAGAGCCCCTCAGCCCTCATCCGCCCGCCGTATGGAAGCTCGCGCACCAATGCCCTCCGCCTCCTTAAAAAAGAAGCGTGAACAACATGTCATAGTCTCTGCGGAGGAGCAGATCTCTCGACAGCTGTGCCCGACACCCATGTCGGTGTGCCCTATCACCTCGGCTAGACCATCCACACTCTTGGGGTGGATTGCCGATGGTTACGAATGTGTGGATCAGCAGGAGGATCTGACGTCGTGTGGTGGATGCGGTATAGTTGATACAAAGTGAGTCTGATCGGAT
Organism: Hermanssonia centrifuga; assembly: GCA_001913855.2. NCBI lineage: Eukaryota > Fungi > Basidiomycota > Agaricomycetes > Polyporales > Meruliaceae > Hermanssonia > Hermanssonia centrifuga. The sequence goes on from MLYV02000107.1 coordinate 46,103, forward strand.
TCTGCTCGAAAAAACGGGTGCTGACATTGTGGCCTCTTGTGATTCAGATACGATTGCACTGCAATCGAAGGCGCGGACAGCGTATCCTGCGTTGTTGGCAGCTGCCGTGTCGACACTTGCATCTCTGGATACTCCCTTGCCCTCGACGGCGAAAACTGTGTCCGGACCCTATGATTCGATACGAACCCTTAGACTTTTCTTCTGGACCTTTTGTTTTCTCCATCCTTAGACCCCTCGATAGACTTTTACGCGTAAACTTATATTGGTATTTAGTGAGCACGGACTTTTTTCTTGCTTATCTCCAATGTCTCTGTGGCATACTGTAGCCTTGATGGACTTTCTTCCTTCCCCTTGGGAAGAACCCAGGCCCGGCTTGACTCTGGGCCTGAAGACTTTTCACGCGGGCGAGCCTTTTTCACCTAGTGTACTACGACATTGTGCGAGATGCTTGCCGTCTTTTCACGAGCACTGATGTTGCATGAATAATTGGACCCTATATTGATCCCTGTAACGTTTCTCCTCGTTCATTTGTTTCACCGATCGACCCCCTGGCAGCTCCAAGGAACCAGTGAGTACCCTCCCCTGTCTTCTGCTTAGAACATCTAATGCGGTCAACCGCCTGCTGTTTATCATGTTGGTAACGAACTCCACCACCTGTTCTTGCGATCTCAGCTTGCACATTCATCAGTTGGCAGTTCCTGTCAAGCACTGCCACTTCGGTGGACGCTATACAGTAAAGCAGACGCTTGAAAAGACTGCCGGATGAGGACGAGATGAGAATATCGTAGATGGTGCCTTTATGGCAGTGAGTGTGCCTAGATATTGTAGATAGCATTCAAAAGTTGATTGGGGTCTAGTAGGCAGCGATGCCAGGAACGCGATGAATTTGAGTCCTAGGAAAACAAAACTATAAAAGTCGAACAAAAAGTTGAACGTTCTATCATATCACGAATGCAAGAAGCTATGCAAGACTGCATCACTTATATATCTGAGAGACTTTACAGCAACCGAACCGTTACTGATACGTCAATATCGTGGGTAGTATCATGTTATAGATCGTGATCACTAGATTATAAGATGTACTATGAGTTAGTAATGGGTGTAAGCAGAGTAGTAGAAACGCACACTTCCGAGTACCATCATGGACGGCGTTTTGCTGCTCAGCGCTCAGTACTGCTCAGTACTCAGTTTCCACTGAGCCTCTGCATTCCCATCACTTTTGAAAAAGGCAGGCAGGTGGTCAAGGATTTTCTGGCATGTCGCAGCATATTGAACAAGAAGGAGCTGAGTACACAAAGTGCACATTTGACTCTGCTCGCTGATATCCTTCAAAAAACCCTTATCCATCCCTAGTGGATGATGCTCCAGTTCCCTGTCCCAAATCCGCATGCAGCTAACTATGGCATCCCGAGCATCCCGACATGCATTCAGTGATTGGCAATCACTAGAGAGCGCGTCACAAGGGGCTTTGTCCAGGGCCTCGCAGAGAACTACATGCAGTCGCTCTCGCGCCACGAGACAGCTCAGTAAGTCTTCGCTGCACAGTTTTACACGGGCGCCGTTGCTATCCTTTACGCCGTACAACAGTTTCTTCAAAGGGATTTGGCAGCAACAGTACAAGGCACCAATGTGAATGCGCTGTAAATCTGGGTCTTTGGTATTATTGGCGATATCAACAACCTCCCAAGGGTCCAAATGCGCATCCGATATACAGGAGGTGGAAGAGTCCCCGTAGTAAAATGTATTACTGTCTTGAACGGTCCGGAATGCGAGATTGTTAAGGTGATGCATCGCCTCCGCGTAGATCTCCTCGAGGGCGTATTTATCACCTAGACGCAGGAATGCCCGCAAAGTAAACCAAGTGGGCATTTCCCCGTTCTTGTACCTTATACAGATATAAAATGTCTGAGAAGCCTCAGCGTACGACGCTTTAACACTGACTCACCTGAGCCCGTGGTATAGGGCCCACAGAACGTATCCAAGGTCCTCAGCGGAATCCGTCAAGCGCAATACGGAACATCCCTCTACGGTCTCCATATCGTCGGGTTGCGCAACAGTAAACATGTCCTGGAATACCGAGGACTCGCACGCCAAGATACTTTTGTGGACGCGAAATTGGGTATCATCCGCTACGAGCACTATGCTCCCATCCTCGAACCACAAGTCTTCGTGGCGTACTACTTCGTCTTTGGAAGCTAAGCTATCTGTTCGAGGACGTTTCTTGCTGAGTTTGTGACTTTCCACCATGATATGGGCGGTTCAGTAGAAGATAGGTTGGTGGGACGAGCAACAAGTTGAACTTCAAGCTTGAATTGTCACGTTGATGGCATGTTACTTACATGCCCTCTTAAATTTCAGTTTGCAGCCATAATTAAATACGTATCCGACTTCAAAATACACATATAATTCACCTCGCTCGGTTACGTACAGAACACTAATGAAAAGTGTTAATATCTGCAGTACCAAGAGAGAGAATGGCCATTTAAATAAAGGTGATGATACTGTGAAGTCACGAGCTAAGTACTCGAACAACAGTTCGCCACTTTGCGTCCTGTGACGGACCATATGAAACATAATGTATTCAAATCGAGAATGATATGAAGGCTTAAAAGTTAGATAACAAGAGTGCGAGGCTGCGTCAATCACAGCTGAGGCCTTGAAACCACCGTGGAAGGTACGGATAGTGACATCAGTCTATAGCCTATTGCCTTGAGTTACTGCAATAGAAACTGTATGAGCAAAGTGAATAAGAACAGGGTTCCAGAGAAAGATACAATACCAATGGTATCTCACTCAGGCACTGCTGCAGCTTGAGGACTCTGATCAGTTTTTATTTGGAAATAGCGCGAAATCTGAGGAAGGGAGTTTGTCGAGGATTTCTCGTCGCATCGTCTGGTGCTTGAAGTCGACGAGCGCCCTAACACATGGATCGCACACCCCTTCTACCTCGTAGTGCTCCTTCATTTCGACCACACCCATTGCCAACGGATTTTACAGTTCTATGTCCGTGTTTCGCCACGCCTGAACCACGACATGTCGGAGTGAATTCTGAATTCGGTCCGACCGAGCGATCGAAACTTAGCATCTCTTCTGCAACCCTTTTATGTCTCAATCTCGCTCATGATCAGGCTCTATCTGCCTGTACGACCAGCACAGGCTCCCCTGGTACCGTAAATTTGAATTATTTACTGTCGCCAAGGCCACCGGGACGCCTCCTGATAATTTAAGCTTAGCATACACCGCGGGAGGTAGTTCAAGAGGAATCAGTTACTAGTAGTATCCGCGGCGGGGCTTCACGTTATTAGAAAAAGTTGACTATCGCTTTTATTTGGTTCAACAACGAAAACTGGGGACCGTTACTAGCTTTTTCTTTCATGTTATTGGAAGCCTTCATATCAAGGGTGCAAGTTGTTCCACCAAGTCGACTCTCAAAAGTCAAACATCCCATTTCGAACTGGCTAACGTTTCAGATTCTTCTGCCACCTCGTTCACTAGGAGTGTAAATTCGGGGTAAAATCTATTATACATTGGTGTAATAGATAAGCAGATCATCAATTGAGTTATACAACATATATCTTGTCTTCAAGTGACCCTTCAAGTTAACCCCAGGAGCCCCAGGCTGTATCATATTTCTGGCCATCACTGGCTCGTGGTTTATCAGCTTACTTTGTGTAAAAAAACCCTGAATTGCGTCTCCAACTTCGAGTTTCAGGACACATGCTTCAAAACGGAATGTGACACTTGTAGAGGTCAAGTTGAAGGCATTGATGGCATACTTGGGGATTTGTTTGGCTGTGGGTATTTTAGTTTTCTAATACAAGCCCCAAACAATAACTCTCGACGCCATTGTACGGTGAATTCTAATCAAGATCACTTTTAGGATATCACAACTCTAGCCTCGCTACCGTCAGCTCCTGCATTCGCCTCCTCGCCGCACTTGAGTGTTGGTTCATACCGCCGTCAAAGGCCCACGTAGCCTCTTGCCACGACTTGGAATCTCCTGTATCAGATGTAGCCTGTAGAGAGCTAGGTTCGCTCGTCTCTGTCTTGACGGCCGCACGCACTGCATACTTGCGAAGCAGGGCTGCTCCACCAGGCTGACGAAGAATAAATAAATAAAAAAGGTCAACATCGCTATGGATAGGTAGAAATAATTCCACGTACATGTTCGCCCATATACACCGTTGCGTCAACACAGTTCCCATCGATCAATAGAAGGCAGCTGCCCTTCTTCGCGGCTGCGTACGTGTGCGCCTCCTCTAAACTCCACAGCGGGAGATCCACGTTCGAAGACTCTTCTTCTTCTAAGGGTATTTCATGGCTTTTGGCGTGCATGCGTAATTTTGCGTCGACAAGGTCCTGGTCTCTGGCACGGCGAAGACCCGTCGCAAGTCCAAATCGATGCAACATTAAAATGACCCATTTGGACGGGTCCCAGTCGAACGCTGCAGGTCCTGAGCGGAAGTCTTGAGGGAAGGCATGCTGAAATATCCCAAGTCAATTTCCCTGGAGGGACACGGGATGCCGTAGTGCAAAACCTACGTGCTATAGCGCTGTTGTCAGCATTCCGAGCACGATCAAGATTGAGAGAATGAGGCTCACGAAATTATGGTTGCCTTCACCGCACGTCAAAAGGGCCAAGACCTACAGGTAACCTGTATCAGTGCATATCATGCACGAAAACTTTTCGTAGGGACTAACGAGGTTCGTCCGAGAAGTGTTTTCGTCTGAATATGGCTGTAAGCCGTCCCAATGGGCAAGTCTACAATCGCACAGGTTGGTTTATTGGATGAGAATACTTCCGCTTCGTTGTTGTAAGTATGACTTACGAATTGATGAGGAAAGTGCAGTGCCAAGCTACCAGATGCACTTGTGAGTTACATGATGCCTCCCTCGTCATGTCAAAACTTACTGCAGACTCGAGCTACCAACCCCGCCCATATAAAAGCTCCCATAGAATCATTCCATAAGGTGCCAATAAGGATAGGAAAAACAAAGCCAGTAAAAATAGCCAGAGGCACTGTAGTAGAAAATTCGGGTTAATCCAGCACAAGCATAAGAGAAAATCACTGACCATAATTTTCGTGCTGTAATTGAACAACTGCGGGATCATTCAGCAGGCGACAATGGGAATAGAGGGGACAACCATACCCGGATCATTATCGAGGTCACTTCTGTCTAATAAAGCCATGCGCTCGTATGAAGGTTTGTAGAATATCCAGCCCATGTGGGACCAGAAGAGTCCTCGTGTTGCGGCGTAACTGTAGATACATTAGTCCCCGTAGACGGAGGTGAAGGGACGTTCTTACGGATCGTGCACGGGATCATCCGTATATCTCTGCAAAGCAAAATGTTCAGATATAATGAGATTATAGACAAGAATAAGCGTTACATGGTGCAGTCTATGCCTCAGGGACCTAGGGAGCAGTAAGTTTCAAGAAAATTGACTTGATCATGTTGGTTACCCTTACCACCACTGAGTGCGCAAAGTCAAAGTCAGATGGTTCGCCAAACCAAGCCCTCCAAGCCACGCACCTTGATTGAACCTTGTATCGCACTGGCACCCAGCAACGCGAAGAAAACTCTCACTCCGAAGCCTGCCCGGAATGATCTATGCGAATGTAATCTGTGATACCCCACTGTAATTCTGAAAGGCTCGTGGCATGAGATATCCCGACATTACGGTGAATAGGAAACGATACGTACCCGAAACAGGCAGCTTGCCATAAGATGAATGCTAGAGCAAGAGTGGCGGGAGCTGTCGCTTTGAATGGATGGTGATAGACTCCTATGAGCGTGGCAACATGTACCCCTACGAAGAAAAGACCGTTTGACCACCAGATGCTCCCCTTGTCGAATTCCGCTGTCTGAGCAGAGTGCATTAAGTCGTTTCGCCGTTGCGAGGTCGGCCTCAGATGTTGCTAGTTTGCAGGGAGTTGAACCAGTGGGGATCAAAAACGACGTGTTGGGCGCGAATCTGAAGGCGCAGCATCTGGGCAAAAAAGATAGGAGCGACGATGACGGGTTGCGTTTATATTGGAAATGATTGTGTCCTTGATGCTGTGCCTGTGTGGCGAGCTTGTTCTGTGACCACACGAACGTTACTCACAAAGTCAGGGTCTTTTACGTGCTCGGAGCGCTCGTGGGCCATGTCTCCGTCGATTCTGGTAGAGATCTGCGTAGACTCGGTCGAATCAGCACTTGCGTCTGTACAATCCAGCTACTATCAATTCAACATCTAGGTCTCAACGTCTGCTAGTGCGGTTCAAGGAGGAGCAAACCGCCTCGAGTTATGTGCCAACCTGGCACTCGGCGGGGGGACGACTCCTACCCCTGGCATGTATCGAGCAGTAAGACGTATCGCGGGCGACGCGGCCGTCATGGTCATGATTCGACCGCGTACCGGAGACTTCTTGTATACACCGGATGAAATTATTGTCATGCTTGAAGACATTCGGAGTTTCAAGGAAGCTGGCGTCGACGGTCTTGTCTTCGGTGCTTTAACCAAAGACGGGAGAGTGGATATCCGGACAACATCAAGGTAAGTAAGGTGCAATGCTTTCTCTCCCCTTGGTGCATGACATCGTCACCGAAGATTGGCAAACGAAGCGAGGCCCCTACAAGGTATGCAACACAAACCCCGTCTTATGCCAGCGCTGAACTACAATTCATACACAGTATGTTTCCATCGTGCATTCGATATGACGCGCAATCCTCTGGAAGGTACTACTTTATCTCTTCTACTGACCATATTGTTGATTAGTAGTCCGCAGCTCTTCAAGACTTGCAATCCATTGAAGGAATCACGCGTATTCTCACAAGGTTCAGTCCGTCCATATGACACTTGCTGTAGACAAAAAACTCATTAATCTTTTGTAGTGGTCATGGGAAGACAGCGCCGTCATCTCTTCCGGTCTTGATATCCCTGCTTAGGGGTTCATGTTCAGAAAACCACCCTCCGTTGACCATACTGCCAGGTTCAGGCATCAACCCCAACACTGTCGGCTCATTGGTCAAAGCTTTGACCCCTCATGGCCTGCGTGAAATTCATCTCAGCGCAGGGGGTTGGGTTCCGGGTGAAATGGAATATAAAAAGGACGGAATGGGCATGGGGATCGGAGGTGAGGGCGAATGGGGCATATGGCGAACAAGCGAAGAGGCAGTGAGATGGGTGAGGCGAATTGTCGATGAAACGATTCAATGATCTAGGGGTGATGTTAGCATTTGGTTTGAAGCTCTCCTCTGCCGTTTATTCAATCTGGACATCCATCCTACTTCCGCAGATGAAGCTGAGATCCACCCAAACATTCGACCGGGAAACTTGAAACAGCGCCTGTACAAGAATAGAGACATTAATAATAAATATCACCCGGACGAGAACTCGTCTGAAATTGGCTGTGATGTTTGACCACTGCCAGTGGGATGCTAGCGATACGATATGGATGGCTGGCAAGCTTTGACTATAGAATCTTATTTGCGACTTAGTGGAATAGACACGTCAAGACTGACTAGTATGCCATGGGTGTGACTTTGTGAAACAAAGCCTGAGAGTTAAACTCATTGGCGCCCAGGGATCGTCAAGAGAGAGACAAGGCCGAGGACCAACTCATTTTGCCGAGGACCTGTTTTATATGTCGGAATTCAGCACGTGGCGAGGAAATACCTGTCTTGCGCACGGGCCATGCCCAGTTCACCTCAGACCGCAACCACCGACGCTTTTTTACACTAGTTTGCCGTGGACGACCTCCATCATGACCACAATGGGTCCCCCACGCCAACCGGCACCAACACCGACGTCTCCAGCCGGAACGGCGCACTCCCTTCAGCTCCTCACCGAATACACCCATTCCCTCGACTCCCTGCCACTCGACCTGTCGCGCAATTTCGCAGATCTCCGCGAGCTCGACGCAGTCTTGTCCTCTTCCATGACCTCCTTGACCTCAAAAGTCACCCAACTCACTCACATGATTGAAACAAAAACCGCCTCCAACGAAGATCGCCTCTGGCTTCTCGCCGACATCGCAGAAGAAGCAAGTCGCCTCAAGCCTGGCGCAGACGACAAGATTCGCGTTGCCTGCCATGCAGCAGACGGACTCAGGAGTCAGAAAACACATATGACAAAGCTTCTGGAGCATATGCCTGATCAAGACTTTGGGAGGACGGCAGGCATGCTGGCGAGAAAGACGGTATACCCTCATGTTTCGGACAGGACATTCGCAGCAGCTGGTGTATCTGGAGAAGGCGGTCGTGGGGGACGCAGAAGGACGCTTTTAGCGAACACTACTGTGGATGCTACACCGAATAAGAGGAAGCGCGTGGTCGCCGATGATGGCGACCCAAATATGAAAAGCCCGAGGAAAGAACGGACTGGGGACGTTCCTCGACCTCGTAACGGCGGCGCCCGTAAGAAGTGCGTAGTGCCCTTCTTTGCGTATGACGGTGTCACTCATAACCATTGTTCAGAGCTGAACGCGCTCCCTCACCCACGGAGTCTGTGCTATCAGTGGCATCTCATCTCCAGCCCCATCAACCCACCACCTCACGTCAAAACGTTACTCGTACAGTAAGCAGTAATTCTACTGCCAAACGCGCTCGAGGCCAAGCTGCCGCGAATTTGGACGACTCTTCCAGTCGTGCGGAAACTCTACACCCTCCTTCCTCATCTCATCCATCACTTCCTCCGCCGTTCTCAGCGAATACGCAACATGATGCAAGCGGGACGCGTAATGGGGCGAACCAATGGCCATCTGGACAACTCGAGGGTCCGGGAATGCCTGTAGTGCGACCGTTCCCGACGCCCAGCGCGGTCTCAGTAGCAGAAGTAGACACGGATGGTGCTGCTGCTACCGGAGATGGAGAGGCCGATGGAGATGATACAGCATATTGTTACTGCCAAAAATCCAGTTACGGGGAAATGATTGCCTGCGATGGCAAAGATTGTGAGAGGGAGTGGGTAAGTCGGAGCTGGTACCGCTTTGCCGTGGCTATTCTCACCACGATCTTCAGTTCCACCTTGGGTGCGTTGGGCTGGCTATTATACCGTCAGGCGCATGGTACTGTGATGAATGCCGTGCTAACAAGAAGACCGCGACGAAACGCGCGGGAAGAGGAGGAAAGAGACGCGCAGGCGGCGCTCGCGCTCGCAATACCTCCACATGATATATCTTGTGTGTATCCTGTGTACGTCCAAACTCATCGTTCTCCTCATACACATCTGAGCTCACCGGTCCCTGGCTATTCAGTATCTTGCAATGTTATAGCTTGATGTATTCTAATGGATCCTCTGTCACATCAGCATTCATTCTCAATAGTCCCATGGTTTATCATCTGTTCTTTGTATTCTCCAGCACAAGTTGCTCTTGGGCATTCAGCAAACTCGTGCTGGGAAGGCCCATGTAAGATGGTACGAGCTACTGAACGACAGGTTACCTGGTCGTAGCAGTGGTGTATGACCACTCAGGAGATGAGGTGATTTCTGTTTAACATCGAAGGTGGAGACTAACTTGCCTGGTACGCGGCCGAGTCAGCCCTCAGGCCCGCTGAGCAGGCGGAAGAAATGGTATGCTGACAAAGGAACATTGAACTTCTTCTGGCTACTTCGATGGCCACTTCCTTTTTCGTGCGTTAGCCCCATGTCAGCCACATCTAACTATAAAAGCGACGTCTACATACCTAACCACACTCACCTCTCTTTTTCCTCAACTTCCACATCTTCTGTCCTGTATGTCAAGGTTCCCCAGTGCTCAATTTAACTAAGTATACTCCTTCAACATGTGAGTGTCGCGTTTACAATTGGTTTAAACCATACCGACGTCTTCGTTCCCAGGCGCACGAATTCGGGTAGAATGATACGTGCTAGGGCCTCCAACCCATATCCCACCAAAGACGTGGTCGAAATCAATTTCCCAGACCATCCTCCCCTTCGGCGGTACCGGCGCGTCAACGGCCTATTCGACTGTCCATGTTCGAGGACCTACTACTGCGCAGATGAATGCCATGTGTGTCTTCGCTGTCTTCGTACACGTACTTCGCTGACTTTGAGTATCCACTTTCCAGGACCATATCTTGTATGCGTGCTCGCGATATGAGAAGTACCGCAATTTCAACGCGTGCTCTTCAAAACGTTTATCCTATCCACAGGATTGCCCTCGAAAACCGGAAAATATATACACCAGTACGTTACAATGTTTTGATCTTCGCTCTTCTTAATCATCCTCGTCACCTTAGACAAAGAGCCATCGTCTAGCAACAACCGTGACATACCGTCCGTCAGCCCACGCCAACTAGGCAACCCTCGAATTGAGCAACCGGGACCACAGCATATAGAAGCCAAAATACCCTCATGTGCCTCGAGAAACCTGGCTGCTATCGTTCCTCGTCATGAGATGGATCTTGATACAGGTTATCATTCCGACATGGATCTTGGTACGGATGAATATTCGGACATGGACCTTGATTCCGAGTCTGAGTTGGACCTAGTCCTCTCCGATTCCAAATCGACGAACCTTCCTACGCGCGGGCCTCAGAATGTCAGTGAAGAGAGGCAACCTACTCCGGATCTGGCCTTCACCGAAACGGACAGCGGCACAAGTACTCCCGACACTAGCCTAAGCGATTGGGTCGTTTCTCCCAACCCTGACCTACCGGCAGACCGTGTCAACTGCCTGTCCCCGAGCCCCCCGCGGGCACGCCCGCCTCTGTTTCTGCTTTCACCAGACGTGTCTCCCGGGGCACATAAGACTGTAGATGCCGGGGATCTAGAGTCCTTTCGACTCGACATTGAAGCTGGTCTCCTCGTGGATTTCGCCCCTGTTCCCTGTTGTGCCGTTCGTGTGTTCCTCCGTTCTCTCAAGCGTCCACTGAGCTACCATCTGGGCCAATTCTATGCACTGGGAGTCAAGACGGCGGAGGATCTAGACGCTTTGGCCGCTATGGAGCACGATTGGAAGAGCTTTCAAGAGCAATTGGCCGACAAAGGAGTAACATTCATGGAATGGCTGTATATCAAGGCAGGCCTAGAGGACCGACGGCGAAAGGCTAGTTTGAATTTGTCTCAGGTGGATATCAAAATGGGATAACCACTCTGGCTTCTCAGCCGTTCTCAATGACATCATGAAGATTCAGGCCCATGAAGAAGATTGCGCGTGCAAGGCGCTATCCGAGAATATGGTTGACAAGTATTATGATTTGCATCAAGACATCGGTACTGTACACAAGAAAATCCCAAATTTCGCGTAGTTGTTACAAGATTCCGGTTTCGAAGCTCGTAGTAGTGCATATCTCTATTGTTCAGTGCGTTGAGGCTAAGCTCAAGATCCAGAACAGTGAAAATATTGACTCACTATGAAGTCTGTGACGCCCACTGATCAACGCAGTGTGTAGGCTCTGACAACGAACTATACGACTGGACAATCTTCTTATCCAACTTCTCCCACTTGCTCATCCTATCGACCGGCTTCACATCCAAGTCGATCACCGTTACTGTGTTCGCGCCGTCCCTTGGAAGGCGCAAGATTATGGAACAGTCCTTGAAGGAGGTAGACAAGAGATAGGCCATGCAGTAATACTTGATATTTGCTGCATCAGGATGGTCATGATCCATATTTGCATGCTTCGTTAGGTAAATATCCAAGAAGGCCTTCCAATCTTCAAGCGTGGGCTCGGCAAGGCCTGTCCCAAGAGGTGGGACGGGGAGAGAACCGCCGGCCCCTCCGTCGACAACAGCTTGTGCATTGACTGAGGCGTAGGCCTGCGACCACAAGACAGATAAACCTTCGACGTCAAGGGCATCCAAGTTGCGTTGGAGGGTGGACAGCACGCGCAATACTGGTATGTCCATGAGGAGGGGCAGAATGGCGTCCGTAAAGGCGTCGCGGAGGCCTGTAAGCGACGGAGGGGATGACGGATCTGGCAGAGGTAGTTTCTTTGCAAGAGGGGCCAGGGATGATGGCTATTATATGTGGTATGACTTCACTTGTATCCTGGAGGGAGCGTATATTAACGTACCAATAAACTCGGGCTTACGATCTGACCGTCGACAAAAACTCGTAGGTTATTCACCGAGCCGGAGCTGCCGATCCACACGTCCCAGAGAGCATGCAGCGCCTTCTTGATACGATCTTCCTGGCCTGAATAAAGATCAAGGGGACAATACCCGAGCGAGACTTCTTCGCCCTCGGAAGATTTGAGGTGGGAGTGCATGCAGAAACGACAAGTGTTCGTCTTGACAGGTCGAGTAGCAATTGAAAGATGTGTAGGAGAGGGGAGGAAGCCCCACTTTGGCTAGGTCAAACAGATAATGATTTGCTAGTGCGGTAAAGAGTAGTGGGTAAAAAGCACGGACCTTGATCTCGACTGTGAATCCATTAGTACCGCCGACGAGATCCGTGGCAAGCACGGCTTTTCGTTTCCTTACGTCTATTCCGTCCTTCTCCCTCCTCTCTAAAGGCCTTATTTCCTCGTTCAGCTTCTTGAGCTCTTCTAGCCACTCCTTTCCGACTCTGACAGCATCCAAGCGTGGAAGATATTCTGCAGGCATGAGACGTTGGATCACTTGGTGCTGAAAGAGAATCGTTGGGTCGTCTGGTTCTTCTTCCTCCACAGACTCGTCTATCACCGGGAACACATCGTTTGCCGTCTTGCGAAGACGGAGGGCAGTGGCGTCGAAGTCTGGGTTGGGGGGACCGTTGTAGAAGAAGACGATGGAGGAACCACCTTCAGCGATGTATCTCCAGTCCGAGGGGGAGGTTGTCGTTGCGTCGGGAGACATAGCTTACTTCAAAGCCTGGCTTCTGGCAAAAGTGGTGCATGATTCATTCCAGTCAACAACATGGATGGCTGACGGCCGATGAGCGCTCGTGGTGAAAGCAGGTTATCTAAGTGGCACTTAATGGCCTATACTTACCACTTACCTGCAGAAATAATCGTTCAATCTCCTGTTAGAGGTGCACGCAAGTTCGAACCCCGGAGCTCAATTTCCTCAATTCCATCATGTCCACATCATAGCTTTATATGCGAATAATGCATTGGACAACGGAGACGATAATGCTACAATAACGGCTATGGATACAAGTTGGGTATGCGCGAATCTGACTGCGAAATTGGTTGTGGTGAAGAACGAAGTGATGCACTGGCACATAAACGAGCCCGTCCGCAAACGCAGCGGGAACGGGTCATGATTCTATCCTTCCCCTATCTCCTTCTCTCCTTCTGCATGGCATGGTCGCACAGCGACCTTCCTAAGCTTTCTCCCAGATCTCCCGGTCTCTTCAGACTATGTAATTATAGCTTGGAGCATCCCCAAATAGATCTGGGGCCTCAATTCCGGCCGACGAGTCTCTTCAACGTATTCCCACTCCCCCTGCTGACCTGCCTCGGTACCTGACCAGAGTGCTGGGAGCTCTGGGGAGACCGTAAGGCGGCGTAGAGCGCATGGTCGTCTCGCGGAGAGTGATGGAAGGATGAGAATGCATGTGGTGATGCGGGTCCGTTAGGGAAGAAACTGGACACAGGCGAAGATGGTGGCGAGTAGTATGTAGACATTATGATAGTGGTAATTGGTCGTGTGGTCCGGTGAAGAGGAACAACGGAGTATTTTTGATACAGCTGTCTAACAGTGGTGGACAGTAATACAGTGCGACGAGCTAACGACGACTGCAAGGCGAGTGACCAGCGATGGCGAGTGTGATTGCCAGTGATTGACCGAAGTCTGGCTTTCTACATCTGTGGGACAACATATTATATATGTTCTCGTAGGTCAGCTAGTGCAGTCTCATGCTTCGCTTTGTCAACGTTAGAGAAGAAGGACAGCCAATTTGGGCAGGTGTAGTACAAAGGGATTACTCTTTGCGGATGAAAGCGTTTCGATGGATTACCGGATGAAGCATAAACAACTCTCTGAGAACGGCATGGACGCTCCTCCACTTGAAGCTTGAACGCCAATATCCGTTTCACGCAGAACTTCGAAGTAGAACACTCACCAGGTAAGACAAAGCGCTCTGCTGGTCATGCGCAGCGGTATGCACGGTAAATATTTACCGGCAATATTGCCAGCCTCGAGCGAGGCGCCATACAACGAGAATATTGTATGTGATTCGTGCCCATGTAACGACTAGCTGCGAAAGAAAAAATGCGATGATACAAAGCGCGCGATGCAAATAAGAGCGTAAGCATACGAAAACCGATTTCCCAAGACCACGATAGCATCTGAGTGGATACAACGTCCATAAGATAAGAAAAGGTATTCCAAATTCGAGAACAACTTAAGAGCGCAATGCGGTGATGCAGCGGAAATGATCAGGGAGTGATGAAAGACGGAGGTTACAACAACGCAGACCCGTCTTTACCCTCGGCGACGAGACGTTTCCAATCTTGCCGCCACTGGCGCATATTGGATCGTAGTTTCTTGTCCGCGGTGACCTTCTCTATCCAAAACAGCAGGGCGTTCTCATCCTCTGGTACGAAGAATGATGATAGCAAGGACAGAACCGTTTCGAAATTAGCGGAGGTTGATGTTATATGGTCTATTGGAAATCAGGGTCAGCTGATACGAAATTAAATGTTATGACAGCCCGCCTACCTCGATATACCCATACGATCGCGACCGCTACGAGGACAAAGATGTCGTGGCCCTCCAATAGGAATGCATCCCAGAGCCTCAACTGCGCCTGAAATGGCACGGAGTTGGCGAACAGAGTAATATACCATTTAGTGGCATATGAAGTTGTAGAAATCATGTGTTTCTTGAATGCAGCATATACATCGGGCATCATCTGCTCCATAATGCGCTCTTGAACGTAAATTGCCTCGAGCAGTCCCGGGAACCCTGGGCTGAATATATCGTGCATTGAATAGGCGTCATGTATGCGTACTAGAGACGCGAAGACACGTTCAGGGTCGAAATAACACAAAAGTGTAGCTGCTATGGGACCCATGCCTTGGCAGTAGCCGCAGGTATCGCACCGGAGGGATAGACAGTGGAGGACATGGAACAATGAACGTTGGCTGAAAATTATTGTTGGGATCATTTCCACCGCAGAGCATTGATGACCAGCACTTACCCTTGACCATAGCGCGTCCTAAACATGACATGACCGCTGATAGTTCTTGGTACATCCAAGTCTATTTGCACGTCGTAACTTGAGGGCTGGTCCAATGCATCGCGGTAGTCTTCAGCCAACTTCCTCAACTCTGCCTTGCCCGTCCTCGTAAACCGGTTCATAAGAACTTCCCAAGCAGCGCTACGCCAACAATCTGGTATGCCCTTGAACGTCCGTTCCCTCAGTTTCTGCTCTTTGGAAGGTTTTATATCCCAGAGATCGACGTTTCCACCCTCGTCTCGTGAGCGAGCGACGAGCATCCTGCTCCACTTCGCTGTTCGCTCTAGCTCCTTCACGGGAGCTGGGCTGGGTGGTTGTGCTCGCAGAATGGGAGCATTGGCAGGTGCCTGGATATTGGATGCTGGAACACGAGATAATGTCTTGGAGAGAGGTGCTCGGGGAAGCAGGATGAGCCTTTCATGCGACGGTATCACAAAGAACCCATAGCTACGTGGGTCCGGAGGTGAGGTCAAAACAAGCTAGGTCTTTTTTTTGACTCACCGATCAAGGCTACCCAACAGTCGCGCTTCTTCCTGCGTAAGTTCCCGCGTCTTTTCATGTTCATCTGCGAGTGCTTCCTCCGCCCTTAGTTCACTCGCCCTACTTCCGCCAACCCGCGCACGAGTCCGCTCCACTCCCTCATCAATGCCATCTCCTCTTACACCGCAAAGATCTAGCTGCGCGTAGGTGCTGCGAACGTGAAACGAGTCTGGGTCCTCCCCCTCGGATGGAACAAGAGACAGCTGGCTGTGCTTGCTGTCTGGCGTACTGCTCTTATTCGTTCTTTTCTGGGGCGAAGACGTTGGGGTGGAAGGTACCGTCAGTAATGGCGACGTTTGGGGGTACGGTAGTGAGGGGATCGGTGGCGAAGACGGTGGAGATGTTGCGGGTGAGGCTGAGGAGACGGAAGAGAGTGGTCGAGATATAGGCCACTGAGATGAACTGGGCTGTGCACTCGCCTGAGTGTGACTTCTGAGTGAGGGGTTGCTGATCTCGTGTTGCGATTGCGGTCGACTGGGCTGTCCGCTGCTGGAAGGTCGGCTACGTGGAACAGAGAGAGCATCGCCTTCCGCGGAAATGACACGGCTACGATGCGGGCCCTCTGAGAGATAATCACTGGTAATTCGCGTACCGGAGGAGGTGCGTACATAGCTTGAGGGTGGCCGGCTGTCACTGTACGCTAGTTGTGTCGAGTCGTCTGAAAGGACGGATATCCGAGTGCCGCCCATGCCCATGCGCTTGCTCGCTGGGCGCATCACTTGGTAGGTAGTATCGTAGAAACCGCTGTCCTCTGCAGGTCTGCCGTTGGGTTGAATGTAGGAATTTCGATAGTCGGCTGAAATGTCCACGAGATCCTTGGAGGGTCGATGTCGATGCAAGGGAGAATCCGAGGCAGACCAGCTGCCCACCTCTTCTTCGTACATGGAATAAATGGTTACTATAGTAGTTTCTGAGGAGCTGCGATCCCTGTCGGCCGCCGAGGGGGTCAATTCTGGTACAGTCGAGCTTGATGCAGTCGTGTTCGTCGAGAGTGGTGAGGGCTGCAAGCTCCGAAGGGGCGTGGGCGTGGGTGGGATGAGGATTAAGGACGGCGCGTCCATGAAGATATCCTGGAGTAAGGAGTGTAAGATAAAGAGAGCGATGAGGGAAGGAAAGACAAAGAGAAATACTACGCTCGGCTGTGTCTGGGCGACAACTCAACCCTAAATTGGAGGGGAAGCGGGCAACATATCATCCGAGACATCACACCGCCTGACAGCGACGGCTGGTATTATATCAATTTCAACATCAACTGGTTCATACAACAGTCAAAGTATGCTAGCTGTACACTAAACTCGGTTCGTTGCGGATTCAGGTAGTCAGTTTACAGAGCTCTTGGACGTACGCCGCTGTCTGCTCGTGTAAATACTCTACAGTTCTCACACGTTGCGCGTCTTGACTTTCTACGTTCAGCCGCCGGCGTAAGAATCAGATTGAGTGCTTCGCCGTACATGGTCATTCGTTTGCGGAGTTTGTGTGTTGGTAGAAGGTTGGGTTCCTGCTGTGTGGGCGTTCAGTTGAGGTGGAAACAATAACAGTGAAACGTCTCTTACCGGTTAGGTTGCCAGACTGACCACATGTAGGGCAGGAATGGTTTCCTAGTGAGTGTGACAATTCCAGATAGTATCGTCTACTTGATATCATCCTTCACACGAGTGACCGATCCAGCAATGAGGAGCGTTGATACAATCTCACTTGATCTGATGTGGGTAGGCGTCCTCTGCTATACTTTGTGATGATGCTGTTGCAGAGTAAGGTAACATTGTGCCCGTGTTTCACGCAGAGTTCCAGTTCCTCGCATCCCATGTCACACCCTCTGCGAGGATGGTAGTTTGTCATTTCAGAAGTTCTTGCCGGATTTGCAAAAGCAGAGATACGCAATACCGCCTTGTAAAGCGAGTAGTATATCGGCATTCAGGAATAAGGAGAGTCGAGAACCACGTACAACTTCGAGAACCATGTTAAAGGAGCAGACATGCGACAAAGCCTGCGTCAAGCTCGTCATAAGCATTCCTATTCCACGATACTCAGAGATGGCGTATTCCTCGCATTTGTGCGCGGTATATCTATATAGAGGTAAATGAAAAAGAAAGAAATGAGCTCCAAAGTATAACAGCGAGCCTTAAGAACTAGAAAGCAGACCGAGCTACTGACCGTGCGATTGGCGTGCTCAGCGCATCCTAAACGACTTAGTAATTTCCGCCAAAGTAGCAGATGAATCTCTTCCACAAGAATATTGTAGATGGCTAAACTCTTCATAGCGAGAAAACTAAGGATCATGAACATGGCTGTATGCTGGTGGAGAGACTCGGACGTTAAAGTTGGGCGTATGGCAGACACGTGGATAAAGCGCTTAACTCGGTGCTGACTCCGAGGCACAGGCCCGGGAGGAGGAGCATTACTACCACTACTAGTACAAGCCTTGCATAAAGTGCTATAAAGACGTCCTGCAACTGGGATAGCTCAACGATAAACACACTGAATGTCGAAATACAGGTCAGTAATTCATCTATACTGGTTTGTCTTGACTGCTGACATTTCTTGTAGTACAGTGCTAGCAGTTTTACTTCATCGTGATGCCTACCACACAGTTATCGATTTTTTCTTCTGCTCAGAATATCATCAGACTCTACGCTACCCATAATTGACACTTCAGTATCGCTGAGGCTACCGACTCACAGCGAGATATGCTGCTTCTGAGCCTTCATGTGCAGTTGGTGTGGTTTGGACCGGAGTGCTTGTTCGATTGCGCGGAGTACTGAGGATAACATTTTTGAAAGTGGTGCATCTCAGAACTGATCCGATTGTGTCAATAGGTCCTCCGTAACGATCCGTTCAACGATCTGTGTCGCATTTTGGCAATCATTCATCTGTCGATTCTCCTGGGGTAGTGCATGCGCACGCGAGGACCCCCGAAAATCCCCCATGAACTTCGATCCCGAGGAGGCCATTTTTCGGGGTCGGAAACAACCTAAATTTCGGGGTCCTGGATCGAACCTCCGGCATTTTGGCCCAAATTTCGGGGTTTTATGGATCAAACCTCCAAGGAAAAGGTGATTTCTTCTTCTTTTTTTTCGGCTGGGATTTCGCTACGCTTCAATGTGCAAATGTACTCCTACAACAATGTATTGTAATAATAAAATAACTTCAATTTACAGTCACCGCCTTCTTTTTGCCTTGGGCCTGCGTCAGATTCCTTGCCTCAATGCGGTTCAACTGCACTTTGAGTAGGAGAGATATATGTAAGAAAAAGTCGGGAGTCTTCTTTTTCTATATGGTGAGCAACGGAGAATGGTAGGACTCAACAACTACTACAATAGTGCTCAACCTACCAAAAACTATATTCCGTTGCTGAATTGGCTCAAAAAGGATGGCCGCCGCCGTGAGTGCCAGCGTCGGTAACCCAAATTTCGGGGTCACCGCATGTAACCTTCCGGCCTGCGGCCGGTTTTTCGGGGCATTTACCTGCAAGTTTCTCGCCTCACGAGGGTCAAATTTCGGGATCGGGATGTAAGTTCGCGCCCCTACGGGGCCTATTTTTCGGGATCCAAGCATCGAAGTTTATGCGGGATTTTCGGGGGTCCTCGCACGCGTCTCCAAAATCAATTCGTCTACAGGCAATCAGCACCATGGAGGCTCGGAGCATACTGCTAAGAAACTACAATCGATTCCGACACATTCCCATGGCCTTTTAATTGAAAGATTAGCAGTGTACGGTTGCGGCGATTGAAAAAGTAGGTCAATGGAGAAGACTCGAGTACCTGTGCCATCAAACACTAGGCTGCATCAGAAGGTTCCAAGGACCTTACAGTGGTATGTTGTCTGAAATCAGTCAATATAATCACACCACAGAAACTATTCACGATCGCCTTGCTTCTTGCTTGTGAGTTGTGCTCTGAGCAATTTGTATGCTAGGCGTGATTTTGATTGATACTACACAGGCATGGTCCCTTTGAAGGACACCAAATGTCTAAGTTGTCGATGGTGCGGCTGCAGAGCGGGGACGCGTTCGAATACGCATCAAAACCGAACCGGTTGTGTTCAAGTTGACATGTTCGGTTCTCAATGTACTCGGGCACCTCTGTTATCGTTGAGGACTTTTCTGGAATCAGTCCGAAATCTTATCACACTACAGAAACCATCCATGGTCGCTTTGCTTGTGAGTTGTGGTCTGAACAATTGTGTGTTAGGCGTGATTTTGATTTATACTACACAGGCATTGCCCCATTGAAGGACGCCAAATGTCTAATTTGTCGATGGTGCGGCTGCAGAGCGGGGACGCGTTCGAATACGCATCAAAACCGAACCGGCTGTGTCCAAGTTGACATGTTCGGTTCTCGACGTACTCGGGCACCTCTGTTATCGTTGAGGACTTTTCACCTCGCCAGTACGATTTTTTGACTAGTGTCAGAAAATTTGCGTGGTGCGGCATGGACGACGCGGAAAAGATCGGTTTCGTAGTCGTCTTTGCAGTTCTACGAGGCAGATTGACATTTCCACTGTGTCAGTTGACTGGTATATAACATGGGAGCTACCAGCAAGGACAGTATCGACATCCGTCGTATACTTCCTCTCCTCCGAAACTCAGTGGTAGCTCACCAATAGCTCAACAATGTCTTCCACTGGCATCTCCCCTCAAGCTTCCTCCACGGGAGTGGTCTTCTCCAGCTCTAGACTAGCATATGCCGCCTCAGTCAAGGAGGACGAGAAGGACACAACGGACGCAGCTACCTTGGCTGCGAGCGCCCCTAACAGTGCGAAGGGGTCGCCCGCCGTTTCTATCCATGATGCCGAGAGGGCTGAAAGTACCACGGCGGACGATGAGAAGGCTCTCGCTAACTACCTCGTTCCTGCCCTTGAGAAGGGCGTGAAGAATGCCCGGTTGAAACCTGCCAGCCGTTGGATTCAATTCCGTGTCTGGTACAACCCATACCGCATCGTACGTTCCCTCTCATCTCAGTCGTAGTTTGTTATGCTGATTTCAAATCGTGCAGAACTTCACTTTAGCATTCGCTCTTAATATGATCGGCATCTTAGTCGCTTGCCTCCACAAATTTCCCTATGCAGAGAAACATAATGCTGCTCTGGCACTGGGCAATATCGTGGCATCAGTCGCTTGTCGGAACGAGCTATTCCTACGTTATGTACTCTACTGGCCCATCGTCAAAGCATTTCAAAAGGTGCATTTCCATGTTTTCCGCTAATTTTGATGTATACTGACAACTCTTCAGTGGACACCTTTGTGGATGCGGATCTTTTGGACCGGATTTCTGCAACACATTGGCGGTATTCACTCAGGGTGTGCCGCATCGGGTATCGCATGGTTCATCTTTGCAGTCGTTAGAACATTCCAACACCACGTCGCAAAGCACACGCCCAAGGTCGTCCTCGCATGGGGAATTGTAACCGTAGTGGTGACCGTTGTCACTATGGTTGCAGCCATGCCATGGATCCGTGCGCACCACCACAAGTAAGCTCTCGCAACCTGTTCTCAGAAAAGTTAGTCTTATGAAATACCACATAGCTTCTTTGAGCGCCATCATCGCTTTGCTGGCTGGGCATCTGTCATCTTTGTCTGGATTTTCGTATGCCTGACCGACAGCCTCGACGTAGAAGGTGGATTCACCAGCTCGGGCCGTCGCTTAGCTCAAACCCAAGAATTTTGGTTCGCTCTCTTCATCACCGTCCTGTAAGTTCCCGCCCACCTCATGTGTTGCTCCCAAAAATCTTATCATACTATCCCAGAATCGCGATTCCCTGGTTCACAATTCGCCAAGTTCCTGTCGAGATCACTACTGTAAGGACTGGTGCTTGTTTGTGGGGAAATAGCTCACTCTCTGCCCCTATATAGCCGTCTCCTCGTGTTGCGGTCATCAAGTTCCAGCGTGGCATCCAACAAGGTCTCCTCGGGCGCATCAGCCGTTCAGCTACGATGGAGTATCACGGATTTGGTATCATCTCTGAGGGAGTCGACAGTGGCTGCCATTACATCATCGCCGGTGTGCAAGGCGATTGGACTCGAGGGTTAGTCTCTGACCCACCGAAGCAACTCTGGACACGAGAGATGAAGGTAAATACTACGAGTCAAATCGTCCATCTTCCCAATGCTCATCGGATATCGCAGTTTGCCGGCCTACCGTACCTGGCTCATCTCTACCGTCGCGGAATCGCTATCTGCACTGGATCCGGTATCGGAGCTGTGCTGTCCACTTGCGTACAATTGGATAACTGGTTCTTGATCTGGATTGGTTCCGACATGGAGAAGACCTTTGGCCCTGTTCTCTTCGACATGATTCACCGCACCATTCCAAAGGAGCGCTACATTCTTTTCGATACCAAAAAGGAGGGCCGTCGCCCTGACACTATGAAGATGTTGAAGGATATCTACGTCTCCTTTAAGGCAGAAGGTGCGTAGCTCTGCTGCAAAATGGATGGCTCGCTGCTGACGTTTATCGTATACAACAGTCGTTCTCATCACTTCGAACCCTGTGGGTAACGCTGAGCTCATGCAAGGCTGTAAGGAAAATGGCATGCACTCTTTCGGTCCCCTCTGGGATTCATAAATGATTCTCGTCACTATATTCACATCCTCTCATTCGTCGGTTTCTGCATCCTTATCACCCCTCACTGCTTCAAATAATCACTTCGGCTCCTGCATCACTATGCCATGTATCCTGTCAACGCTGCTCCCAAAACAATCCTTTTAGAATGGTATTCATAGATTATTACCATGTACTCAGCGACTTTTTGCACGCAATGTAAAGAGTTTTAGCCCTTTGATAGCCCTCTGATCCGAACGCAGACTTGTTAATACCGTGTAATTCATCCTGAACTCTTGTTATTCTTTTTGCTTTGCTCCCGAGGACTCCAACGTAACAACTTTAGATATATCCCAAAGTTCCAATATTGCGCACAGACAATTGATTGCGTGTGTTAATTGAGCCTACGAGTAAAGTAATGAGTAGTACTATCACAGCAGTGACTTACATGTAACTTGGACGGTGCATGAGACGAATGTACACAGAAGGGGAGTGATTGATACCAACAAGTAGGTCGCCAGATGTTCACAACAGAATCATAAACATTGTACTAGTATAGCGGGACCACGACCTTCCATCTAGTGAGAAGTATTGTGATCTATTCCGCAATCGGTGAGCGAGTACTAAAATTCAACTAAGAAAGACGTATCGAGCTTGTCACCGCATACCTATGCCATAATGAGTCGCAGGATTCCTCGTGTATCAGTATTAGGAAGGTCTTGTCGCAGCTTCTCTAGAACAACGGCCCTCTGCAGCGGCCCTCGGTACACGAAGCAGACCTCTTTCAAAGTGCTGAGGTGATAGCTGTCAAGTTGCCCCGCTAGTAGCCCGAAATCCGGGAGACCAGCTGGATCCTCGGCTTCGGATAATACTTGTAAAGAAAGGCTGCAAATATGCTGAGATGATACCTCCGAAAGGAGTGCGATGAATGCTGGCAGTGTTGGATTGGAATCGTGAACGAAGAGCGAGCGGAGTGCAGTGCAGTAAGATAAACTGATGTCTGCTTTGATCACTATACAATTGCAGAGGTCGTAAGGCAAAGTGACAGAAAGGCCAATATAGACTCACGGTCATATTCGAACTGCAAATCGAAAGATTGCTCGAAATGCAAGTCCAGATCCTGAATAATTTCTCCAAGTTCCCGAATGAAGTTGCCAACGGTTGCCGCTTCAGCAATTCGAGTAGTGACACGGAACGACCGCAAGGTTTCCTTGGAAGGAGATGCCATTATCCACTCAAGGACTTCCTGCAACGCCATCGGGTACATAATACCGAGATCCAGTGTGATGGACACCAAGTGTGGACTATGTAATTGCGGTGGAGGATCCGATAGCAGGGAAGGAAGGGGGGATGTTGGGCCGATATGGAGATGGTGAAGACCAGCAAGGGCTGATGCACAAGAGTATATGAGATGGAGATCAAGAGAGCAGTGACAGAGAATGAGCCGGTCCACAGAAGCGAATCCAGAGAAAGCTAAGAAAAACCCTTCGTCGCAATATTCTCCAAAATCGTAGAAGTCAACAAGTTGTATCGTCTGTAGTCTTGTCAGATATGAAGGTAGCACCGCTGGGAACCCGGAGATCCAGCTTGAAGGAGTTCGTTCCTGCTGCGTGCGTGGTTGAATAATGAGCTTCCGTACTAGCATCCCCACTGTCGAATCTGCGTTGATCAAGGCTTCGAATGCTACGAGGAGGCTCTCGTCTGTTATCTTTATTTTGCGGAAGATGTACGGGCGAGCGACATCCCTCCACGTCTGACACACAAGAGCGCAGTTCTGGAGTGTCACAGATTCCTTATCGTCGAAAGCCATTTCGAGAACGCTGACAAGCAACTCGAAGGGGAGCAGGGGGCAAGGCATCTGAAGGAAGATTGGTTCAGATATTAGAGGGATGGGCCGCTACATGACCGCGTACCTTGAAGGAAAGCCTGAGATATGCTCTGGATACAGGGACGGAGAAAACTTGAACACGATGCTTGGAAAATTTGGAAGAGAATGTGTTTGTGGTTGTTGAAGCGAAGCGAACGAGTTCGTGAGATAGCCCATGACTTGTTCAAAGTAGATTTGGCCTGTCGTTGCTCCTCTGATCCCACGCTTTCCCGTATCCACCGGAGCACTTTGTATAACGTGTCAGAGGCCTCGAACGAGATGGCATTTCCGGCTTTAATGATAATCCATTTGGCCGGGTTTCATGGCAGATTTCATGGTTGGGTGTACACTGACATCCAAGCTAGACGACCTCAGGCTTCGCACGGAAGTCCCGATAATGGAAGGCAACTTGCAGTATATAATCAATTCCCGGGGGTAAGTATCCCTGATGTTATACTGTATAAGGACTGCATGGCAGTCTATGTCCGAATTTCGGACTGACATACCGTTATGCCAGCCGATAGTGGCGTACAGGGATTGATCTTGAGGGCCCTCTCACATGAGCAATTGGGATACCAAGTTGACCAAGACGTGTTATAGTATATGACGCCGTTTCTGACGTTCATACCAGCCGCGTTTGTTGGCCCGGGTGAGTCCAGCCCCGTTACCTGTGCAAATCAGAGCTTGAGCATAAAACGACTAATGAGTCAGAAAGGCCCCCACCTACAGTGCAATTTCGGGCGTTGGATTTCCGTTGACCACAAATAAATCCCTCATGCCAGCACAGAAAAGTCTCCAAAGAGTCAAAGCGTTGATGCGCAAAAATATTTATATCCCGTAAGTATCTGGGGTTATGATATCAGATCAATAATATGGGCGTTTATCATAATTTAAGTCCAGGTCAACGGTGGTTGATTGGAAGAACGGAAGCTCTTTCCATCTGTTACTTATACGGAGCACCCATGCAATGGTTGTACGACGTATCACAGCACTGGCCCTGCTCCGAAGCGAACAGGAAAGTTACAGATTTAGCTTACAATCACAGTACTAGTATAATACAAGATGCTTGATGCTTGATTCAGTATAATATCTGGCCTGCTAGTAGCTCACTCATCCGCAACCTTGATCAAAATTTTGCCAGCGAGCTTTCCACCAGGCGTAGTCAGTTCCTTTTGCGCAGTCTGTGCACCCTCGGTGCTGAACGGGTACACGCTCTCAACCCTGATCTTGAATAACCCGCTTGAAAGCGCTTCAAACAGCTCCTTGCTATAGTGGGTAGATTCTTCGGGTGTGGTGATGTAATTGGCCATACTGTGCCATATCCACGTTCAGAGACGAACAGTGAAAGTAATAGCGGGAGGAAGCATTACCTTGGCCTGACGAGCTTGTGGTTTTTGGCAGATAGCTTGAGTGGTGCGATGGGTTCTACTGGCCCGGACGCATTACCAACGCTGACCAGAGTGCCTTTTCGCCTCACAATGTCAAAGTTGGCCATAAAGCTAATAAAGCCAATAATAAGTGCTGCGAAGCATCTAGAAAATATTCGTGCACGCACGTATCTTTGCCGACACCATCAAAGACAGCATGTACACCTTCGCCGTTAGTAATCTCAAGCACGCGTTGAACCGTGTTTTCCTTGGTGTACAAAATGACATAATCAGCACCGTACGATTTTGCAATCTCAGCCTTCTCTGGGGTGGACGTCGTGCCAATAACGGTCGCGCCACGCGACTTTGCGTATGCAGTGAACAGAAGCCCGAGGCCGCCTGCAACGGTATGGATGAGGATGACATCGCCTTTGTTGACGTGGTACCCATCGGTCATGTGGGTGATAGCAGTGAGACCTGTCGTAAAACAACGCGGAACGAACATCACGACTTGCTATCCGGGTAAGAAGTGCTGACGCAAGACGAACCTTGTAGAAGAGCACCGGCCGCGATCTCCAGAGACACGCTATCTGGAAGAGGAAAAACCATGCTCCACGGAGTAGAAACGTATTCTGCGTGTGCACCCAAACCATACTGTTACGATTTTCATCAGTTTCGGCTTCAGACTGCTCAAGGGGGTGCATATACGCACCAGAGCAACCCTCCCTCCGACCTTGAATCCACGCTTCTTGTACCATTCATTACTCAGAACGCTATTATCCGTAGGTAGACTGACGATCCTCCCTGAGGCTTCAGCACCCAGGACTTGGGGAAACGATTTGATAGGGTAAAGGCCTTTCCTGGGAGTATATCAGAACGAGGACCCATCTCAACGCGGTGCTATCTCTATCCATACCGAAAGTAGGTATCGATTGTGTTAACTCCTGCGTAATTGATCTACTCCGCCCCTGAGTTATTTCTAGGTTACAGATACGGACGAGAGGCTTGTACATACCTTTATGACGATCTGGTTAGGCTCTTGCTTTGGGAATGGCACGCTCAGCTTCTCGACGACCGCAATATCTCCTGTTTTCTGGATGCCAATGGCTTGGATAGTAGATGGAAACGACATTTTGCGTGATGGCGTAGATGAAAGGTGACGAGAGAGTAATCCGATGCGAAGCCTGGCAGTCGTCGTGGTCGAGCTTTGGGAAAGGCTGAACGTCTTCAAGTTGCTGTTAATCCCACGGCGGAGAGGAGAGAGGGAGTTCCGCAACATCAGCTGCTTATCACGATTCGTGCACGCAGGCAGCCCAGCACCCGGGCTGGGTGTATATCTCCCACAACCATCGTCAGTAGCACGTCAACACAGCACCGGCTGAGCAAATTGCCAAAACCGCTCTCTCACGTCACCAGAATCTTGAATCTGCGTTCCTTGTGAAGGGCTCAGGTGGATAAGGAATATCAGGAAATAAAGAGATATGGATACAGTCGGACCTGGTGGTCAACGACAAAGGTACGATATTAATAGCGAGCGCGCGTTCAGACTAATAAGCGATGTCTAAATTCATAGGAGGGGAGACACATAGGACTCGCTCGGCCAGAGCGAAGTAAGAAAGCAAATAATCCCAGACTCAAATTAAGTGCTGTTCTCTGCGCCGTTCATGTGTTGTGCGAATGCCGTCATGAGACATTCGTAGATAAGATGCAATTGGTCATTTCTCTGAACCATCCCAGGCCGCTGTTCTCTCAAAGCATCGACCTCCTGCACTATAAGGTCGTCTTTAATCTCGTCGGGGAGCGGACCAATAGGCGGAGGAGCCAATGTCGGGAGATCCTTGTCTGGTTCGTGAAGGAAGGATGCGGGCGGAGGAAGGAACCGGTAGAAGCGAAAGAGGGACGATAGTGCGATGAAGGTACCCGTGCGGCCGATTCCTGCAGAGCAACCCACCATAACAGGCGGGTCAGGATCGAGCTGGTCACGTACTTCGGCAGGTTGCGAAGAGATGTCACGGTTTGTCTCGTCAACGAAACGGATGAAACGTAACAATGCGACTCGATCCTCCGGTTGAGGGACACTATGATCTGGCCACGAAGAGAAGAGCATATGCTTGAAAATGACAGGTTCGCCCTGCACTTCAGCCGAGTTCAGGGACGCCAGGGGTTGGATAGAAACTGTGCTCTGTACGCAATGCGACTCTTCGAACGTTTTGACATCGACAAACGTGACCTTCAAATACGGCGCATTACATCCTGGTTCAGGTGAGGTGATCCATGACTCGCCGACTTCAGGTGGGAAATATGAATGCGCCTTGCGCATGCCACTCTCTACGTTCTTCGTGAGCTGCACCACGGTGCGTATGCGACTTGTAGATCCGGTGATGGAGGCAGGGGGACTTTGATTAGGAAGAGGATGAGACACAGGTTGCAGAATGATACTAAGGAATGCATGAATGGTACCCGGCAAAGGCGCTTGAGTCGCAATCCACCACTTTCTGCCTGCAGCCTCTCTCACCCAACTGGCATTGATATATCGACCTGAAGGTTCAGTTCCATCGTGACCAATGATCACGCGCGTACGATCGTAAGGGGTTACATCGTCGTAACGATTGGCCTGCTTGTTATCAGGTTGACAAGCTACGGAGACTGAGTAATGCTCCGTCACATTAGAGTCGGCAAGAGAGGTCGCAGGCAAGTGAGCGACGCGATGCAGTGCGGAGGGGTGAGTCTTGTGCCTGGATGCTGCACGAGCTGCAGCACGCTCACGTTCACGTTTAGTGAGCGTGGGGATGACCTTAATCACTGTGTAGTCATCCTTTTGGGCTCGGTTCAACCACTCTGGCAGGGCGATTGAGTCGGAGGACATAGAAATAGAGCGAATCGGAGTGTTGGAAGTTATGTGGCCAAGTCTGTAAAGAAAGGCGAGCATGCTGTGCGGTGGAGAACTTTTAAAGTGTTTGGCCTTGGATGGGAAGAACACGTGACGTGTCCCTTCCTTTTTCGGATAGCCGCTAATTTCCTCGACGACCACAACGACCAAAGCGGTGATGGCACAGGGCGACGTACAACTGATTAATGCAGAGACAAAAGTCAAGTGTGTGATTCGTGACCGTCTACGCCAGAGTTCAACTCTTATTTGCTCGTCCAGAGTCAGCTCTACGCTCGATAAATCGGTCGGGAAAAAGTTCCTGACGGACGGTAGCCCTGAGACATGCTGGACATCTCAACAAGTTGAGACGAGTTATATCGACTGCAAAACGTACCACTGAATATGCCCTCTAGGGAACGCCACAGTTCATTCAACTCTCTTTCGCTTCACGAATCATCCCTAAAACCATTCATCTGACTTTCCAAGGAGGCTTCGTCGGCACCAGATGCTCCATAGATATTACGGTCGGTCGTATCGAAGGTAATAAGGGGGAGTGGAAGACATGGACCAATGTCTATCCCGAGGATGTGAATCGTCGGCAAAGCTTTGACCTGCCCCCCGTAGAGGAAGGCATCCAGGACATGAAGTTGATCTTCGAGGAGAGTTCAGATTTCTTCGGTAGAATTACTGTGTACGATTTGCAGGTTTTAGGAAGTGTATTGTGACTGGCAAGCCTTCTAGGTCGTTCAGGTTCATGATGGATGTCAGAACTACCAATTTTCGACAAGCGTGACAATAGGCTATACGAAGCGTCACAGCAATAGAATATCTGTCACATTGTGACAGTCACTCTAGTTCATAGTCATTACATGTCACGCCCCCTTTCGGCTACTCGAAGTGTCACGGTCATAATTACGTCACGTCACAGTCATTACATTTTCGTTTATCCTCTTTTCCTTTTGACCGCGAGTGACTCTTTACGCAAATTGGTATGTCTTTCGTTATTCATGCAAAGCTATATAAAATAAAACAGACCATCTTGCCATAAAGGTCAATGTCGACACGTCCCATGCTCGCTAGTGCTGCAGGTTCGAAAATCGGCAGCTTGCCAAATGAGTTGCTCACAGAAGTGTTCCTCCTGTGGTCTTTAATCGACGAAGACGGACCATGGATGGCGTGCAGCGTATGCAAGCATTGGCGAACCGTCGTTCTGGAATGTCGTAAGGCTTGGAGTGACCTCTGGTTCAATTTCCAGCCAACCCCTGAATGTACGCCCGCCGCTTGGTGCATTGAAGAAGACGAAGTACTAGCCGCCATCTCTCCAAGAGGTAAAGCCCGCCCTTGGGACCTGTGGCTTGAACGCTCAGCAGCGGTCCCACTTTCTCTGCGCCTGACCATCGCTCCGACATGCCCCCGGACAGAGCAAAAACTTCGTAAACTCCTCTTCCTGCTCGAGCCCCATATGTCCCGTATCCAGCGAGTCACTTTGTCTCTCGAATCAGTACATCTTGCGGTCTTGATCGTCTCGTTATTCTCGAAAGTGCGCTTGGACCGTCTCGAGATCAATGTACCTCAATCACCCCGACTTCCACGGCATTTCAGAGGCGTTGTAGGCATTGACAGTCCTGTGGAAGGGCACGTCATGAAATATTTCTGGAATTTCTCTCCTTTAGTGTCCTACCTCGCATGCCGTGAGTGTATCCCCAACTCATTGCGATCGAACGGGGAGATCCTCGCTACCCCCGGTCATTTGCGCTGCCTTGATATTTCTACAGTGACAATTTGCCCAAATGAGCTCCTATCTGTTCTTTCGAGCTGTATCAATCTATGTATCCTCCGACTGGGAAATATCGAGGACGTCTTCAAGTATAGCAGCTCCTCTCCAGTAGTCGAGGTAGTCACCTTCGATGCCCTGCAAGATCTCTCAGTCACTACCATTTCAAGCACATACTGCTGCGTTATGTTGCAAGCTTTGAAGGCTCCTCAGCTCACGAAATTCAAGATCTCGAATTGTGGAATAGCCGAATTGAAGGAGTGCATCGAAAAAGGCATCAAGACGTACGACGCCATGGCAAATTTTGGAACAATCATAGCCGCCTTCCTGGAACATTCACCCTTGATTACAACACTGCACATCGCCGATTCACCTTTACCTGACCGATATCTAGTCGGCGCACTCAAGCAGCTTCCACATCTTCACGAGCTTCGCTTGACCTCTGTCCTGGTCGGCGCTCCTGCATTCCGAGCTCTGACTTCACTGCCGGAGCGTTTGGGTGCAGGGAAGGATCAGAGCAAGAAGATGGTATGCCCATCATTGCAACGATTGCAGGTCTTAAGCTGCGATTTGCTGGATGGTTCGCTGCTCATTAACCTTGTGAAGGCGCGTAACGGTCCCCGATCGACCACGCTGCCCATAACATCTCTCCTGGTCGAGGAATGCAAGAAGGTCGATCAGAGGTGCTTGCGGGACATCCAGAAAATAGACCCCAAGAGATTACATATCATCCAATAAGTTTCTGTGTCTAACCTTGTAGCCTCAAATATATAGTAGATAGTATCCACGTATTGGGGGGATGTACCTCGTAAATTATCTTGTAATACAGAATGATACAACAATTTATTGTCTTGCAAGGCGCCCCGCACCTTCATAACCCGAGAATATCTACATTATTTTCCAAACACCTCGAAAGCCGACCACATGGGACTAATAATGCCCCTGTTGTCAAGCTCGATCCAACGTTTCTTCTCGTCATTAATGAGCCCGTCACTGTGGTCTTTGCCATCTGCTAATCCGAAAGCACGGTCCCAACCAAGCCCGACGGCAGAAAGCCGACAAACATTTGAGCTAAAAAAATATAAGCATCAGCAATGGCATCATTGCGGCAAATGGAGAAGACGTCGAACGAACCTGAGAGTGCATATCGTAGCACCGGGAACAACATCTCCCTCCCACGCCCACATCCCGCTCAACATCGCCAAATCTACTATCATCCCCCTCGTCAAGCTGATCCTCACTTGTTCCTCCATCTCATTAAACTCGTGTTGCGCGTACTCGTGGGGTGGGGCCAAAGCGCGTAACGCCGGATCCACACTCTCGCTCAAAGAGAACACCGCTGTTGACGTAGGGAAGGCAGACACAAACTCCCGAACGGCACCGTGCGAATCTGATGCAACATACATAATAGGTGGGGCAGGAAAATGGGCTGAATCAGGTGAGACAGCGTCCTTATCATATAGTCTTGACCAGGTAGACTTTGCAGCAGATACGAAGTTCTCTAGTGGGACGTACTTTCCGCGATACGGAAATGAACTAGCGTGACGATCCCCTCGGCGGATGTGAATAGCGATGTAAGGGTCAGGGTTGTGTGTCGTGAGTAACATCTCTGCATCTGGCGTTTGCCCTGGAGTGAGATCGTCGTTGCGCGTGGTAGATTCGTGGGTGGAAAGTGAGAGGATGGCTGCGAGCTCTGAGCGTGCGGCTCGAATAAGTTGGGCATTATATGGGATCGGTCGGATGGTCCCCTCAAACGATTTCAACGCATGGTTGAAGATAGGTTGCTGTCTATTAATCTCTTGTTTGTACCTAACTATTGTGTGAGAAAATATGTACGTTGGGTTGACCTGAGAGCACACGTACGGATTCTCGTATTCCTCATGGAATGCATGCGTAAAATGGAACATTGCTGTCTGCGAATTCACGACCTTTGGATCCTGGTAAGGCAACAGTGACACGGGAGGATCGATATCGTGCTCACCCAATGCCTAGATATTCACTTAGCAAGTCACGCTGATAGATACGGTAATGACACTCACCGGGCCAAGCGTGGACATGCCACCAATTCTGCATAAACCAAGAATAAACATCTTGAATTTATGAAACATGCAAGCACATACCTTCAGGCGGAGGAGCGCGGCAACCAGGCTCAGGTCCAGGTTGCCGGGAACGTACATTTTGAAAATGGTCGGACCACCTGGGCAATGTCGATGATTGGTGAGATGTAATGGGGTTATTACAGTGAGTTCAGCTCACTTTCCACGATTCCAATATGTATCATCAATAAGGAACGTCCTATTGCGCTTGATAAATGTCGTAAGTATAACGCATAACGCGAACCATAGGCATTACACGATCATTCGTATTTGGCACCTTCCTCCGATCCCTCTCGGAGCCAGCGCTAGCAAAAGAACGCAACGAGGAAAACCACGCCAAAGCATACATATGCCTGGTTCATATTACTTGGAAAAAAACGTACCTCTCGTGCTAAAGCCGCAACCTGGGCCATCAACGCTAAATCCGCTGCAAGTCCCACATGTCCATCCAGCTGGTACGTGATTGTTTTCGAGCAAACTCTCGTCCGCCCTCCCTCGGGTAGATGATAGTCTGTGACATCGTCGTGATGTTTGGTATCCATTATGCCATGTTGGGGAGCTATCCAATATCCGCTGTGATGCATGAATTTTCCACCCATCATCTTGTTGCATTCATGGCGGTACTGGGCTCCAGTCAGGGGGAAAGCGGTGTAGTCCTCATAAGAAATCAAATGCCCAGGCTTTGGATACGTGTCGACGTACGTCGGTGTCGGCACTGGTGCTGGAGAAGCCACATGCTGGTCCTCTGTTGTCTGAGCATTTAGTTTTGCGTCCTCGCCGATGAGGGCCTCGATAGCTTGCGGTTGCTTGTACGAGATGATAATGAGAACTAAAATAAGACCAGCCAATACGGTTCCAACGATTAAGGGTGTATTATAAAGGACTGCCTTGCCGCTGAACTGCTTCCGCCACTGGCTGATTGAAGGCTTGCCTGTCCCTTCGTGGTCGTCTCCTCTGCTCCGGTAGCCCGAAGGAGGAAAGCTAGAACTCGCAGAAGAAGCTAGGAGGGGCTCGGATTGCTGCTGGCGATATGTGGCATAACTCTCTGCGTCGTCGTCAAGCTCCGTTTCGGTCACAGCTTCCTCCGCCCGCCCAGAACGAGAGTGTGGAGTTCTAGGGACAATGTATTGGTATTCAGAGGGGTCAGGCCTGCCAGAGGCAAGAAAACTGAGTGGTTCCGGAGACGGCATGAGAGTGAAGAAGAGGAAGTGGCTGGTCCTGCCTTGTCAGCGCACAACTCAGGTCGTTCTCCCTGCGGCGGTCAACTTGTATTGCAAAGGGACTGATAGGCGCTCATAGAAATCCAAAATATTCCTCATTGCATGGGCGCAAAATTCCTTTCCGAGTCTTCGAAGCTTCTACGGTAAACTACGCTGAGAGTGCAATTCCTTTCAACAACAACCACGCTCACCCGAGGCCGGCCTCTATAATTATTCGTTAACCTTGTCTGACCATGACTTCTTCCACCTTACAATATTATTTTTTGAGTTACGTTACTCAGGTGTTTAATACCAACAAGACGGCTCCTACACGGGAGTCCTGGATTTTCTAAAACAACCAGCTCAAATAAAGGAGATATCTCACTAAATTAACATGTCGTTCCCTCCTACCATCCTAGCCATCACAATTCCAAGGACAGGAGACTTTGAAGTCATAGAGCAGACTACGATAGCCTTTCCTGAGCAGAAGTCCAATGAAATTGTGGTCAAGGTAAGGTAGTCCTTTCTTAGGATTTCATAGCCTTAGCTGATCTCCCTTTGTAGATCGCATACGGTGGAGTTAATACCATAGACACATACTTCCGGTGAGTCCAATATTCGTGTCAATGCCGACTGAAGTTTATACCCGCGTAGCAAAGGCATATATCCGGTGAAGTCGTTCCCCCAAGTGCTGGGCGAAGAAGCTTCGGGTGTAATCGTGGCATTACCAACAAATGAGAACGTCCTTAACGATGACTGGTACAAACTCAGGGATTACAAGATCGGCGGAAAGGTATCCGTGGTGAGTATATATCTACAT
Source organism: Hermanssonia centrifuga (assembly GCA_001913855.2). Taxonomy (NCBI): domain Eukaryota; kingdom Fungi; phylum Basidiomycota; class Agaricomycetes; order Polyporales; family Meruliaceae; genus Hermanssonia; species Hermanssonia centrifuga. The sequence goes on from MLYV02000107.1 coordinate 80,272, forward strand.
AGAATCATCAAGCTATACTGAAACCCTACTTCGTCCTAGTATGGACTTGGCGTGTTTGCTGAGTATGTGTCCCATCCTGGCAATCAGTGTTTCCTGTTCCGGACGAAGTCACGCTGGAAATAGCGGCAGGAGCCCTTTGCCATGGTAAGCTTTGCCATGCAGTCAAATTATCAATTACACGATTGGCTGAGCGGTCTCTGCTAGCGTTAACTGTCGTGACCGCAATGACGGAATCTTACGACTTCAAAAAAGACGATATCATCTTCGTGCATATAGTAGCAGGTGGTCTAGGATTATTATTCACAGCTTACGCAAAGTCTCGTGGTGCTATCGTTATTGGTACCACGTCTTCCTCTGAGAAAGCAGAACTAGCGAGATCTTATGGTGCGGACCATGTGATCCTGTATACTTGCGAAGATACAGTGCAACGCGTCCTGAAAATCACCAATGGAGAAGGAGTGCATGCCGTTTTCGACGGTGTGGGAAAGGACACGTATATAAAACCACATTCTACCCCATAACTCCCGTTAATACTCTTCGTGCTCTGTACAGATTTCTATCTGATTTTGACATATTGCGGCGAAAGGGAACTCTCGTCGCTATCGGTAACGCTTCAGGACCTCCTGACCCTATCTCGCCCCTCAAACTCTCCGCCAAAAATCTAAAGCTTGTGCGCCCGCGGTGAGTGCTTCTAGTGTCTTCCTAACGAAAAGGCTGGGATCTGAATCTCGTTTATAGCGTGGATAATTACATTGTAACACCGGAAGAAACCCATCATTATAGTAAAGAGGCATTCGATGTATATCCCTTTACTGCAGAGGGGGTGCAGGGGGTCCAGAGAGAGCTTACTACCCCTGCAGGTAAACTTGCAGGTAAAATCCTGATCAAGATTGCAGACAGCTGAGGTACACACATCAGGGTGAAGAAGTGTTGCTTGAAGTTGATTTTATTTAGTACGGTGCCAAATGTCACAGAGTTCATTGAAATTAGTCTGTACTACGCTGAAGCCTGCAAATAAGGACCTAATGTTGGCGGTCAGCATTTGCAGAGAATATAGTAATCAATTTCCGCATTGCGCAAGCGCTAAAACCTCATTTTACTCCAAGTCGCTGCGCCTTCCTCGAGTTTTTACCTGAGGACAAAATACTGTTTTATCTGCTTTCTCTACTCTTGGATTCCGTCCTAGTGACCTGGCCTCCTTCCATCACATACCACTCATTTGGGTTGAGTCTTATCCATCGCCAGGTCACGCCATATGTTTGGGAGTACTCGTCACGAGTCACGATGCCATAAAGTTGTTTAGAATAACGGATGGTTCACCTTGCAAGTTGGTAACCCACTGATACAGGCCATGTCATTCCCTTCTACAATTCAAGCGGTTACGATTCCGAAGACAGGAGGTCTTGAGGTTATTGAGAAGACCTCCCTACCGTTTCCTCAGCAGAAGCCAGATGAAGTTATCGTGAAGGTGAATCATCCTCTCGAGGACTTCAGCCGACAGTGACGGCTAAAAGTGTATATCTAGATTGTGTATGGAGGAGTTAACACCATTGATACATACTTCCGGTGAGTCCATTGGTTTAGTTTTAGATATTGACACTCATACTCTGGTAGAAAAGGGCTATATCCGGTGAAGTCATTTCCACAGGTGGTAGGCGTGGAGGCGTCAGGCATAATCGTAGCGTTGCCGACGGATGAGATTATCCTCAACGATAAATGGTATCAGCTCAGGAAGTACAAGATTGGCGGCAAAGTTGCTGTGGTGAGTCTATAAAGGAACAGGTAATACATCGTTGTCCTCACGGAACCTTTTGTTGTTTCAGAATGGACTTGGTGCATTTGCAGAGTACGTGTCGTACCCATGGAAGTCAGTCTTTCCTATGCCAGATGAGCTCTCTTTGGAGGTAGCGGCAGGAACGCTCTCTCATGGTAAGGATCAGTCTCTGGTCTATGCAGTCGTGGATTAACTCATCGTGTTCTTTTAAATAGCCTTGACTGTCGTGACCACGATGACCGAATCTTATGACGTGAAGAAAGACGATATCATCTTTATCCATACGGTTGCTGGGGGACTTGGACTCTTGTTCACCGCATACGCGAAGTCTCGTGGAGCCACTGTAATTGGCACGACATCTACCCCCGAGAAAGCCGAACTCGCAAAGTCCTATGGCGCGGACCATGTGATTCTATATACCCAGGAGGATACTGTGAAACGAACATTGGAGATTACCAATGGCGAGGGTGTACATGCCGTCTTCGATGGTGTAGGGAAGGACACGTATGCAGAAAATTTATTTACTCATTCATATTTCTCACTGTCGCTGTAGGTTTCTAGCCGATTTTGACATTTTACGACGCAAAGGAACCCTTGTTGCCATCGGCAATGCTTCCGGCCCGCCTGGTCCCATTTCACCTCTGAAGTTGTCAGCCAAGAACCTGAAGCTGCTACGGCCAAGGCAAGCACTAATATCCACTTCTCTCATTGCGCGAGTACCTAACCGTCTCTTTAGCATGGGCAATTATATCACTACACCGGAAGAGGCTCATCATTACAGCCAAGAGGTGTCCAATGCACTCAAGAGCGGTTTATTCAAGATCAGGATTTGTAGCGTATACCCGTTCACTGCGGAGGGAGTCCAGGAAGCCCAGAGGGAGATAACTACGCCCGGAGGCAAACTTGCTGGGAAGATACTGATCAAGATCGCAGATGCTTGAGGTAAGAAAGGAATATGGAACTGTTTCCTGGTTATATTTGCTACCGCGATTTCTTAAGCGAATACAACTTCTTCAATACAGATTCAATCTACAGCAGTACATGGACTATCTCATAATGTCTCGTGTCTCGGGTATAAGACTAGTGACCCTGTCCTTGACGAGAGGAGCAGTGCATAAGCGAACCTTTCTCGGTGCCTAGTTTTCCAGCTTTTGTAGATTTTTCCTTATGACGATAATCACCCTGGTTCATCTCGGTCGTTGCTTCGACGCAAATAACACACGAAATCGTCAACCGGAAGCCGTAGGATGGCGTGGGACAACATCCCGGAGGCTTTTCAGCAGCGGTGTCTTGGATAGCAGCAGTGAGATTCGGAGATCTCTATGCTCCTTGGGAGCTCACAAGCACTAGAAGGATTCGGGGGTCTCGAACACTGCCCTTCAGCCCTTGTAAGTAGGATTGCTCCAGGCTCCAACCTGTAGTAATTTATAGCGCAAGAAGAACCTTCCCTCTTGAAGAATTGTACGCGGACAGCCACAAACCTGATATCTATCAGGCGACCCTCCTCATGTACGCCTTATCTTCCAATGAGTTGCAAAACTCAAGACCAAACTAAATATGGTTCCAAGCCAGCGTTTATTTGGAAGGGTCCTTCAATCATGAGGCAGGTTGCTAGTTCCCCGCATCGCTTGTATCTTGGCAGCCAGTGGCAGTCCCTCACGGGCCTTGCGCGACACCGCCCTTTCCGACTATTGTACCGCCTCACATTCTATGCATGGTATAGAAAGAGCATGTCTAGTCAAACCGCGTGGTCATAGGGAAAGCAAAACGTATAAAGAGGGCTAGCCGTACGCTGAGTGGGGGGCAGAAATACAGATCGTTCTCCAACACACACCCAGCTCTCCCCCAAACAAACCTTGTGAGTAGTATTTCTTGCATATACAGTCGGTCAAAGTATTGACGTACCATCCTTCCAGACTGTTCAACTTGACAATGGTATGGATAGCTGAGTCCAAGTTTCATAACTTACGCCTAATTAATATCTTTGTATCTTCAGTGTCGTAACGGCGATCCCAACTGTGGCAAAGGCTACATGTGCAACCCGTGCTACAACGGTTGCGTTCAGCCGATGGGCTACCCCGGGGTGCCTCAGCGTCCTGCGCCGGTCAATAACTGCCCTCCCGTGTATTGCCCTCCTGTGTATTGCCCCCCTACCTACTGTTACCCTCGCCGCTGTTAAATGTCGGACGCTGGCTCCACAAGAAGGTACCGTACTTTGTCTCACCTTCTACCTACTTCGGATATACTTATCAGCCTTTTTCAAGATGCACCAAACCATGTGTCGTTCTTCGTCGTCTTTGTCTTTGCTTTCTCCTTTCGTGCTCTTAGTATTAGAATTGTATCCAGACGAATATCAAGGTTGTGCAATTTGAGATCCTCGTGTCCTCATTATATTCTTTGGTATGCAACAGTGATAATATCCGGTGATTATGCGTTGGTAAGTGGATCTGCATAGCACTGGTAGGCGCCTGTGGAATACCACGACTCTTGTCGACTCTCATACCGGTTGCTTTCATCTTTCTTGTTAAGTCATGAGCCCCTTGAACTCATACTACACGGTCGGCACATGTCGAAGAAAACATATCCGTTTCTCATACGGTCAGCAACGGGGACAACCGTCAAACATTCGACGCGTACGCTCGAGGCACCTCGGCTCGACAACTTCGAACTTTCTACTCAAGACAATAATGTCTTACCTGCTTACGCTTACTTTCGGCCCTCCGTTCTACTGCAAGGTGATGCAATGACTCATTTGGGTTGGGCTTATTCATCACCAGGGCACGCCATATGTTTGGGAGTACTTGCTCGATACGAGTCGCAGTGCTATAAAGCTGGAAGGAGCCTCTTACCTTTGGCAACACACCGATACAGGACATGGCATTCCCTTCTACGATCCAAGCGATTACTATCCCAAAGACAGGAGGTCTTGAAGTTATTGAAAAGACTTCTCTACCGTTTCCTCAACAGAAGCCAGATGAAGTTATCGTGAAGGTGGATCATTCCCTACATGACTTCCGCGAAACCTTGGCTGAACTTTATATGTAGGTTGTGTATGGAGGAGTCAACACCATTGATACGTACTTTCGGTGAGTCTATTGGTGTGATTGTGAAGATAGATTAACGCTCATACCCTGGTAGAAAAGGACTGTATCCGGCGCCATCATTTCCACTGGTGGTAGGCGTGGAGGCGTCAGGCATAATCGTAGCTTTGCCGACGGACGAAAGTGTTCTCAACGACAAATGGTATCAGCTCAGGGAGTACAAGGTTGGCGGAAAAGTTGCTGTGGTGAGTTTATAAAGAAACAAGTAATACGTTGTTATCCTCACGAAACCCTTTATCGGGTTAGAGTGGACTTGGTGCATTTGCAGAGTACGTTTCGTACCCGTGGAAGTCAGTCTTTCCTATGCCAGACGAGCTCTCTTTGGAGGTAGCGGCAGGAACACTCTCTCATGGTAAGGATCACTCTCTGGTCTATGTAGTCGTGGATTGACTCTTAAATAGCCTTGACCGTCGTGACCACGATGACCGAATCTTATGACGTGAAGAAAGACGATATCATCTTTATCCATACGGTTGCTGGAGGACTTGGACTCTTGTATACTGCGTACGCGAAGTCTCGTGGAGCCACTGTGATTGGCACGACATCCACCCCCGAGAAAGCCGAACTTGCAAAGTCCTATGGCGCGGACCATGTGATTCTATATACCCAGGAGGATACTGTGAAACGAACATTGGAGATTACCAATGGCGAGGGTGTACATGCCGTCTTCGATGGCGTAGGGAAGGACACGTATGCAAAACAGTTATTCACTCATTCATATCTCTCACCGTCGCTGTACTAGGTTTCTAGCTGATTTTGACATCTTACGGCGCAAAGGAACCCTTGTCCTTATTGGTAATGCTTCCGGTCCGCCTGATCCCATTTCACCCCAGAAATTGTCAGCTAAGAACCTAAAGCTACTACGGCCAAGGCAAGTACTAATTTTCACTTATCTGCGGTGTACTGTACCTAACGATGTCTTTAGTGTGTACGGTTATATCGTTACACCCGAAGAGGCCCATCATTATAGCCAAGAGGTGTCCAATGCCCTCAAGAGCGGTCTATTCAAAATCAGGATCTGTAGCGTATACCCATTCACTGCGGAAGGTGTGCAGGAAGCCCAGAGGGAGATAACTACTCCTGGAGGCAAAGTTGCTGGGAAGATCCTGATCAAGATCGCAGACGTTTGAGGTAAAAAAGGGGGTGTGGAACTGTTTACTGGGTTTCATCTACTCCAATGTCCCTTTAAATACAGCATTTTTCAATGCAGCTTCAGTCTACAGCAATACAAGTACTGTTCTATAACATCTCGGGTACGACATCAATGCCCCGTCCCTTGACGAGAAAATCTCGAAGGTTATTGAGCGCTCTTAACTCCATGTTCTTCTGGGAATCAAATGTCGCAGTCCCCACATGCGGTAGAAGCGTCACTTGCGGGAGCTCAAGGATACGAGGATTCAGTTTAGGTTCATTCGGATGAACATCAAGACCAACGGATCCAAGCTAGTTAGAATGAAATCAGGTCGAAATTCCGAACCTTCTCGTAGCTGAAGCGTTTGCACTCACGTGGCCGTCCTCCAAAGCCTCGATCATCGCATCCTCGTCTATCACCTTCCCTCTCGCTGTCTTCACTATGATGGCACCCTTCTTCAAGGCCCTAATCATCTTGTCCCCCACAAAACCCTCGGTTTCTTTCCTCAGCGGCACATGTATGCTCAGCACATCAGTGATACCAAGCATCTCATTCAATCGGTCCTCCGGAAAGTACTCGCACCAGTCGGGCACATCGTCGCGTTTCCGACGGTTATGATACACAATGCGCATGGGGAAGACATGCGCAAGCTCAGCGAGACGCATGCCGATGCCTCCTAGGCCGAGGATTGCGAGGGTACGTCCAGTCATGTCGAACGCATTAGCCGAACTGAGCCGGGATTTCCAGAGTCCCTCTCGGACATCCCGTTCGGCTTTGGAGAATTGACGGAGAGAGGAGATCATGAGGTACAGCGCAGTTGTTGCAGTTGCGTCGTCGACCGCACCTGGAGTATTTGAAACCGAAATATCTTTCATATAGATTTTTTAAGTTCCTCTTTCTCCCACACGCCGCATGACATGCGTTTGTCAACCTCTTACCTTTCTCTTTGCAGGCCAAGATGTCGATTTTGTCGTATCCGGCACCGCAATGCGCTATCCATTTTACTCCGACCTCTGCGAGGGAATATATGATCTCCTTATCGAAGACACCGATACGAACCGCAGAGGAGTTCTTCCGAAAGATCCCTACGATCTTTTCGTATTTGCCTCCGGGTTTCAAGTCAGCGAGAAAATGGGTCCTATCAGGTGAGTCCATGATCTGAGTTGATAATATGGACGCGTCAATAATCCGATAGGGAATGGAAACTTGAAGTTGATATGAATTGGCTTACTACGACGTCAGCAATTCCCTCAAACATCTGTATGCATTCCTCACGGGCCCACGCAAGGTCTCCTATTACTATCTACGTAAGTCGCGGATACTATACTATGCAAAATACTGATAATGCACCACAGATCAATATTTGAGGCATTGTGGGGGCCTTATCCTGATGGGTGCTAGGAGGACCTCCACACTGGCTACTCTGCAAGGGAGATCAGACGTATATATGATTCTATGTGGTGGTGACAACGTTTGGTACAAGCCGGTTCCTTATCGGCGTTCCCACGGGGCCGGCCCGAGTGACCTCAAGTATTCGCCATACTACTTGGAAGGGATTGAAGATGCAAAGCAGCAAGTCGCCATCGTTGCAACTATAAACGCTTACCGGAGACGACAAAGTCTTTGCTGTATCTCACTAGAGGAATACTCATAATATTGCTACACAGGTGAGCGAGCAGGATCCCCCCACTACTTGCACGTAGTGTCTTTACGTCCTCGCTAATTTACGGTCCAGACGTATGCAGATGTGCGATATGAAGAAAGGTCAGAAAATTACGCAGTCATCATTGCGCTCATTTCTCAGGCGTTCCACTTCTCTTCTATGCCTTTCTCTCTCTTCCTCCGCCTCCCGGGCACGCCTATTCTCATCCTCACGAATTCTCTGGATACGCTCTTCTTCCGCCCGTCTAGCAGCTGCTTCGGCTTCCAAAGCCCTCTGTATCTGTTGCATTCGCTCTTCCTCCTGTCGTCGCTCTTCTGCTTGTCGAGCTGACTGTCGCTCATGCTCTTCTCTTGCGCGAGCCTCAGCAACCTCTTGCTCTCTTCGCGCCTGTTCCACTTCCCTTGCTCTCTGCTCCTCTTGCGCGCGGATGGCCGCCTCCATCGCCTCCCTGTGCTTCCTCATCTCTTCTTCTTGCTGCCTCTTCGCCTCTTCAATTGCTTTGGACTCTAGCTCCGCGCCTGCTACAGTCTGCTGCACTTGCTTATGTTCATCTACGATTTCATGCTGGATCTGCAGGGGAAGAGGGTTGTTATCGACCAACCGGCGCAGGATCTCTTGTCCAGACTGATGTGTGTTGTAATGGCGAACCATCTGCGCGCCCTTTTCGAGCACTGGCTTGAACAGCGCGTTATCGTTCGCGAGCTCATTCTCGCGTGCAACTCCTCGCTCCTCGCTGACTTCCCCCCACATGTTTGTCACGATGACAACATTCTGTAAAGTCTTCTCACCGCAAAGTGATCTGAACATGCCGAAATTTCGCTTGGAAATGCCCCCCATTTTGAAATCCGAAATTCGGTGCATGTAAATGACACCACTGAGTTTCTTGTTGACGCGGTATCTGATCGAGGTTGGGTAAGTTCATTTTGTTCAATATCCTGACGGCGCATCCAAATATCTGGTACTCACGCGTCTGCCAGATAAGAAGCGATCATCTTCAGGATCTCGGTGTCGCTCTTTGTGGTATCATCGAATCCAGGGGTGTCGATAAGTGTGACGCGACGACCGAACATGGAGAACGTTTGGGACGTTTGTACCCTCGGCGTGCATGAAAGGAGGCCCTCCCCAACTTCGAGGTGTGAACCACTGACTAGGTTCACGAACTAAATGTATATCTTAGTACGCCCTGTATGTATTTTAATTGAATTTACTGACAGTGGACTTTCCCGTGCCAGTGGCACCCATAACACTGTCCCAAGTCATGATACATGAATCAGTTGTCAGAAGAAGTAAGGACGAGATGAGTGGATGGAACTCACGCTACGGTTAGGTCGTCGTTGCTATCGATTGCCATGATTGGAAGTGTGATACTCGCACTGATGCCAATGGACCTGCATGTTCAAGTTTATACTCGGCCGGCGGGCGTTTACTTCAGGGTTGCGCAGCCTAAGCATGACAGCCGTCCTCGAAACTTGGAGCACGCTGTAGACCTTTTCGGATCATATCGAGTCTTCGCGCATAGCCGTCCTAATTTAAAGATGAGCTTGTATTAGTATAGAAGCGGAGGCTCGATGGTGTGGCAGTTCCAGTGATGCATGCGGCGGTACGTTTCCACGCAGTGCCCGTGTATTGATCGTCAATGCTTCTATATGTGTATTAGTATTGAACCCAAATACACCTACAGGGTGAAACGCGTCCTGTTACTATGGTGGACGTACGTCTTTGTAGACATCTTTACGGCATCGAATTCAACTAACGAAGTCAGCAATATCAAGGACATAGGTGCCCCAACACGCACTGTCCAAACACAGTGGTCCGGAAGATCCCATTCTGCATATATATGCGCTATGCAGACGCCGCCTCACTTCTGTCTACATCCCTGAAGAACGCGAATATCAGCAGAGAGATCCCCCTAGACAGATGGGAACAGTGGAAGCTTCACCATGAGTATACCTCGTTTTTTGGGAGGCTCAGATGGAGAACCCCCATAATCTGAGATCAGCGGTTTTCTGGATATCTCATTATGCCAAGTTGAAACCTGCAACGTTTTGTGTACCTCCTAGCTATGAGTTCGCGAGGCCCCCTCTTCAAGCAAATCTGCTACGACCTGAATCAAGGATATGCACTACAACTCGAAGCGTTAATTCACCGTCTCTGTACCATGGATAAACGAGGTCACAGATTTCATGATTTGGGCGTGAACGCTGGCATACACAATTGGAAGACTATCGAGATGATTGTTAACACAAAGCTTGTCCGTGTATGCAGTAGTGCTTACTTACAATCTTCAAATCTTCAGGATTGCGAGAGGCGCATGAGGTATGAAATAGGGTTTACGAACTGTGAAAAGTCTATCTTGGGATAGGTGTCTCTAGCAACTAGAGAGCCCGAGTGATTACAAAGTTTCAGGAAGAGTGTTGAAAGGTCGAGCGTCTTGCGTAACAGCGTGGTTTCAGCGATGAATGTTATGCCCTCAATTCAAGAACTCACGAGATCTGTGGCTGGTGGTACGCAACATGCCGATGCAATGATATGTCGCCTGTGAGACCAGATCTTCCCGTATTATGCCCCCACAAGAACTCGCTACTCTGAACGCTTAAGTCACATAACTTGAAGAGAATTAAGCTTCAGTGTATTGTCGTCCTGGTCTATGCTTGCCTGGTTTTGAAGACATAGGCTCATTTGTTCGTGACATCATCTTCAGGTACCGGACAACGTGTTGAGTATGGATCGTTCTAATTGTACTAGGCAGTGGGGTCAGAAAACGATGTACGACTCGTAATAGAAACAACAGCGACTCACGATGGCGCATGTATCCATATAAAACCACTAGAAATCCTGAAACGCAGGGATATGAGGACTTCCAATTGAAGGTTACTGCCGTATTTACTTTGTTCGAGCATTGTCACTGTCTGGAATTTATTCGGCGCCTATTATATTCGATTATATATTAATCACTTTCCCACGTTGGTCACAGTGAGCTACGGCGACGACGATGTCCGACGCATTTGCCCACATCCCGCAGGAAATCATTGACGACATAATTGATTTAATCTCTAGCAAGAGTGATTTATTGTCTTGTACTCTCGTCTCTCGCCCGTGGCTCACTCGATCCCGTCGCAATCTCTTCGCAGAAGTGAACTTGAAGGACAAAGGAGTGCAGAATCAATTCCATTCGTTCCTCGTTTTTCTTACTGCCAATGACAAAGACTCTCTGCTAGGCCCTCCAATCTCTGGATGTATACAGCGTGTATGCATTCAAAATTGCCGCCCTCTGTCAAAGGCGAGAGAGAGAATAAACACGGACATGCTGAGGTCCTTGTTATCTCTCCTCCCGAATCTTCGAGACCTGGAACTCTCAAAAGCTACACTCAGCGGGGTCACACCAGTTGACCCAGGGGGTTGGCTAGTCTCCCGTCCAATCCATCTTAACAGCCTGAGCCTGCTCAGTACCACGACGGTCTCTCAAAATCCTTCGGAAATCATAGCTTCACTCTGTCTATTTTCCTCCATCAAGGTCCTCCGTATCGAAATGTTTGTAAACGTGGAAGGCTTCGAAAGACTCTACAGTTACCCGCAGAATCTAATAGCCCAGCCCACTCATCCCTTACTATCCACAGAAGATCCATACTTTCCCTCGAGATTGCGGGTCTCATCCATCAAGTCCCCTGATTACTCCCAAACTCCATTCTTTCTCACTCTGATAGCAAAGACCGCCTTGGTAGAGACCATAACCGACGTAGATGTCGCTTGTAGGACAAGCGACCAGATTCGTGCATTGGGGTCTTTTCTGCGTGTCGTAGGGCGAAGGATCAAGAAGATTACAATGGACATCATCAAGTTGTCTTCAGAATACCATCCTAGTGCGTTCATTGCTCTCAACATTTTTCGCTGCAGTGATTTTCAATATAACACTACAGATTTGACACCATCTGACATTTTGCAAGCGTTGATACGTCACCGGTACTATACCAACAAAACCAACACACAAACACTCGTGAGAGGTGCTCGTATGCGTGTACCGTGATCTCGTAATGAGTACGGGGTCTGCGGCAGTATCGAGAAACAGTACGGGTGCGAGGGTCTTCCGAAGCTCGAAGGAAAGGTTTAGATACGAGATGAGATAGAAAGAGTTCCGAATATGCAAGATATTCGTAGCTCAGTACCGCGTATGCGAGTACTGAGTGCAGGGGTGATGTGTATAAAGTGTTCGAACGATGTGTTCGAACTAGAGGTATGACTTAGCTGTACTCGTACCCGGATATACGAATGATATTTGGCGGGATACGAGGGGGACTGTGATGGTTCGAACGCTTTGAGCTTTGAAGGACTGTCTGACTCGAATGACTAGACGCGGCGCGGTTTCTCTCGAAGACTAGGGCTAGCTGACTAGAGGACTGATAGGAGGGAGG
>MLYV02000108.1:0-133189 GCA_001913855.2 Hermanssonia centrifuga
CTCAACATGGTTCTGTAGATGTTTTCAAGGCATTAAAATGCCATGCACATGCTTTCCTGGTAGGTTTTTGCATTTCTGTGAACTGCTGTCTCATTTATAAAATGCATTGTGTAAGAGCTCTGTTTTGATTCAGACATAATTTAGGCATACTCTGGAATGCTCCCAGAATGTGTGATAAACACTACTCGAGCTGCTCGAGGCATGTTACACCAATGTGGAAAGCATGCGGTAAAATATCATGTAGATATATTACATAATTGAATGAGATCTCGAAAGATGTTGAAGATATTCAAAGTCCGCAGCGCTGCCGTAGTGGCCGACGAATTTCAAATCATGTTTGTTGCCAGTCTCCCTGGTGAAGACCAGGCGAATAAGGTTCAAATCGCCACGCGTATATCGCGTGCACCTTAGCGCGCTATCAAGCGCCGCCTTTTCTGAACCGTGGTAGGAGTCTGAGTGCCGCCGCAATCTTGTTTTGTTATTAACGAGCCTCGGCATGCTCAAAACGGTGTGCTTTTTACATGATGATTTGTCTAGAGAGTTCTTATACCTTCATTGCAGCATCACTCCCGTTGTCATCGCCGTTCATTCTGAACGCCGTGGATGTCCGGTCTTTGACTTTTGCATATCCACAGCTTTCCTGCACCGACTTGCGAGGATCCGATGTTCTCTGCGAGGCTTCTGTCACCGACCCATTCCGCTCCGATGACTTTCGTCCAGCGTCTCCGTCGTCTGCCACCCTGTTAAAAGGCGGGATAAAGCACGCTCATATTAAATCCTCAGAGCATCATGTTCACATTCACTAGCAAAGTCGCTTTCACTTGCCTGGCAGTTGCATCTGCATCTGTCATGGTCGCCGCACAGACCCAACTGTGCTGCCAGATCCTTCAACCGTTCAGCGACAATGCGAGCGTTTGGGAGGACCAGTGTAATGCCCAAGTCACCGACCAAAGCGTGTTGGTTGGTTCCAGATGCGAATTAACTAGTTCTTGGTACGTCAAAGTGGTTTGTGATGTCTGTTTTAATGCGGCTAATTTTGTTGTGTTATAGTACCATCGAGGGTTTCTGGGACGTTACCTGTGCATCTATCATGGGTAAGGCCCATTGTGCTTTTTAGAGCTCGTTCGATCTGAACACATATCCTTAGGTTGCCCGAGCCAAGCTGGTCCTGTCGGCTTAGATTGCACTGGCACTCAAGTCGAGTAAAGTACTCGGACTTCATTCGGAGGAGAGCGGCAAGGAGAGCCCTTACTTATTCTCATCGAAATGGACAATGTTGTCCTTTTTGTCTAGCAGTGATGCTTGAATATTACGAGGTTCGCTTGTTTGCCGGTCAGACAGACAGCGTGGGAAGAGTTCTCAAGCGCCATTTCAAGTTGGTATTACGGGGCATGAAGTTGGTTACCCTTTTGTTATTGACTGGACTACAACTCTCAGAGGGGTGAGGATTCCGAAATAGGCGGCACTTTACTACAAAGTTATGCGACCGGGTAAATTTATATTCAATGGAGAGTACACTAATTCAAAGGTACGTGCACTGGCAGCCTCCCTCAGTGGTTGCTGCTTCTTGAAATTTTTGCTCGTGGATTGAATTGTTGCAACCAGTGACCACTTTTTTTAGGTTACACATGCAATGTTCAAGGTTTAAATTTGCTAGCGCTTGACACCATCCAAGATGCGTCTACTCGTGGGAGCAGCAGACTTGGTAGATTTCTACCACGAAATGCCAATTGAGATACGTAGGTTCACGCAAAGCCTAGATACGGTGCCTTCGGACATCTGTAGCTGTTGAATGTACCGGACTTGGTATCCCATGTAACCTGCAAGCGATTGTGGTAAGCTCACACCTTGCCCATACATCCCGGAGTCCTTGGGAAGAAACATTGAACTTTCTTCCAGACATCTGACAGTGGAACATCTGTCTACAATATTGAAAAAAGAAGATGCCACACAAGGGTGTAGACCTCTTCGCTTTGCTGCTACATATCACATGTGACCGCAGTATTCCAACATGGCTACATTGAACTTTACCAGAGTTCAAGCACCCCCGACACTTGGTGAGGAAAGTTTCATGAAAAGTTCGACGTGAGTAATGCTTTATCTTGGTCCACAGCTTCTGAACTCGTTATGGCGGTTCGGGGACGTGCAAAATCTCGCTTTCCAACGGACTTTGTAGCGGCGATTCATACGAATTGTTAGAGGGGCTGATGAATGCTACCGCGTAAGAACCGCTTTTTTCCTTGTTTGCACCACACCGTTTGAATGTTACTATAGCCCAACATCAAAAACTTACATATTAAGTTCAACGTGAGAACGGCGTCATACAGGGTTTGACGTGGATATCAGCCCTCCAGACTCACATGTACGCCGCACAATACCGGTAAAGTTGCGTTTGACTGTCCCAGATCTTTTCAAACCCTTTACCTGAATCAGTAGGCGGCTTTACACGGACGTACTGCGACGAACGGAAAGGAACTAAAGCAGCTACAAGGCGTTTGCACGGGATTGTATTTGGTTTGTTATCATCCCTTCTATCGATAGCCATCTTATTTACCGGTCATTTAGGTAACTCATGTGCGAAATGAATGGCTGGGCTTTGGAAACGGCTCCGGCCTCCGCATATTCTTGAATTCATTGAAGACCCTGCCAGTTTTCGATCACCAGCTCCCCCACAGCGGGGGGAGTCCGATGGCGTTCTCGTGGCCACGCATACAGAAGATAAACGATATGAATTCAATATCCGTCGTTCAAGCTGGTAGAATCAACATCGATGGCTGGCACTGGCTCAATCTATATGCGCTTTCGTTCCTGATGGGCAAGTGCGAAAGCTCCCACTTATCTAATTTCGAAAAGTCATATCTACGATTCTCCTGGAAGGATCGAGGAGAGCGCTCACTCCTAGTTTGAAACTTTCTAGGATTAAACTTCAGAAGCCCCGGAGATTGGACAGTGCGCGAAGCGTGGCAAAGAATTGGCAGGAGCCCGTGTGCGTGATATGGCACATTCCTGCTCAATAGAACCGTAAGGACTTCAGTACGCCTACTGCTGGATCCTGAATTCTCCATCTGGAGGACACACTTGGAAGTCGGCGGCGGAATCCTTACTAACAATCGACAGGTCCGCGGATACGTGTCAACAGTGAGTGGACGATCACGCTCGACACTGATAATATCATAACGTCCAGTACGGTTCCACCCTCAAGTCCACCGGTACCCGCAGCCTGGCCCACATTGGTTCCTGCTTACTGTATCTATCTTTTCTTTCATGTAAAGTTGTGGACGTGCAAACCATAGCCCGGATAAATAATGCATGTCAGTGTCGACCTTTCATATTAGCTATAATCTTGAATTATTCTGTCGATTCTGTGATATACCTCTCAAAACCCTATAAAATATGCGGAGGGCTCAGCTCTCTATAGCAAACGAGGTGAACAACAGAGTAGATATATAGCCAGGACACATTAATACGCGGTATGGTTTAAATAATACTATATAATGGTCACCTTCACTTTCAGGTATGTGCATACATCGAGGCGATGCATACTCCAGAGAGCCGGCCCGGGGCCAATAGCACTCTGTATTGGAACTCTTCCGCGTAGGACAAGCACATGTACTGTCATAGAGCGCATTATGTAGGGGTAGTTGCAGTCGGACAGGAGCCGCCAGTAGCCGTATATGCGAGGCAATCGTCCACCCAAGGCAGCAATGTAAAGGACAGATCGTGCAGCGGCCGAGATCGGCTTGACTTACGTCTCAGGTCACTATGTTAAGGGAACAGCATACCGCTGCCTAAAGGCTGAAAAACATGATGGTGAACTGCCAAGAGATTAAAGGATGAACAGGGCATTGGGCTCAATTATGGGAACGACCGCCATGTGTGTAGCTGACCTGATGCTTCGGACTCGGAATGGCGTCGGCAATGAGGTATCCTTCCCGTTCGCTCTGTCTCCAGAAGAGAATACAGGGGCCCTAAAACGCCCTGAGAGAACCTGTCCTCGGTTAATGTAGTGAGCAACCTGGCAGAGAATCAGAGTATGGGAAATCGTTCTTTGATGAAAGTGACTAACACGCGGTTCATGCCGTTTTACGTCAAAACCATGTCGAACAATTTGGGGGACAATAATGTGATATCTGGTGCAAGGGCTATCATAAACGTGTGCTTGCTCGTGAACGTAAACATTTCTGATTCTGGCACGCACCATCAATTCTGGAAATCAAGCTCAAGTTCACCCAACAATAACGTACCCTTTAACAAGTCCGTGGCCGAGCCCTCGTAGCGGGAATGGGCTATTCCAATCATCTAGCACGGGAAGAAAATAAAATGCTCTGATACCATATCGTTAGCTTGACAGTACGAACAGATGAGGGCACCACGGTACGTACTTTGAGTCGCGTGCGCTTTCTTCCCTAGGACTATTTCGAAAACTGCCTGCTCTGTTTATTCTAGGCCTCGCCTAGAGACCAAAGCATGAACTTCATCATATAGCCGGAATTGGCTCAATGGGTTGACAGCTCGCTACGTTAGCTTCCTTGAAATGCTGGTAGCATTTGTTGCGGCAAGCGTAGCCGAATGTGACGTCGCATCTTCATTCGAGAAAACCAACAGCAGCTCGGTCCGCGAAGACCTGTCTTTCATTGAATCTGTATTGAGCAGAACCACCCAGGAAATTAGCATTTTGTACTTATACCTCAGGGACTATCTTCCAGTTCAAGGATGAGTTTGAATAGGTTTGAATTCACCGACACGGGTCTCGGCGATAGCCGAAAGTAGTGGGCTCTGTTCCATTTCCGTCCGCCGACAAGTTCAACGTTAACGTCGACGATCCTCCAAACAGCGACGGCAGCTTTTTCTATCGCAATATTAAGCCTCGGCCACCTTGATTCGTATCATACTCGCATAAACCATGGAACCCTAAACTTGGATTCTAAGCTAAGACTTGCCAGCTATGTCAACTGCTCACGACGATCCTGACCTCAGGGAGAATTACTCAGGCTGAAAGTAGCGTGTCTTGCGCAAATAACGCTATAGGATCTGCCTCGGCAGCCATACTGTATTTAAGGAGCTCCAGAAAAACTTCTGCTGTTGAACATGTCAACGATCGCAAAGTCCCGCCTTTGTCTCCTCGTCCCAAGCCGAGAGACTGTGCGCCTCCCTGCGGCCCAAGCTCATCCGAGTCTGGTGTCTGGAAGCTCAGTCTCTTTGGCTATCTTATGTAGATCTATTCATAATGAAAGGCTCGTTTATCCGGCTGCCTCAGCGTGTTCAGCACGAGGCTGATCGAAGGGTTGTGTTTCCACATCCGGACACGCCTCCTCATATTCCACTGTGCCACTGTCGTGTTGCCTAGATCTGATGACCCTTTGCTCTCCGATGTACCTCAAATGCATATAACCGAGCTAATGGTTTGTCTCCTCTTTATCACTTCCAGCCCTACGACTCGTCACTCACTTACTTTCTGCTCTCTCGAAATGCCTGTAGCCGACGCACCACGAAATCATTACTATGAAGTCCTCGGTGTCAGTACAGATGCCTCTGAGGAAACCATTCGTGCGGCGTATAAGAGATTGGTGAGACTTCATTCAGATACTAGTGATCTTGTCTGACTTTATTAAGGCTTTGCAATGGCACCCCGACCGGCATCAAGACAATAAGGAGGAGGCACAGAAGATGTTTGTAGAGGTGAGCATCAGGTACTTAACCTCTAAACTGTCTTCCTGATTACGCTTCATTATTCGCGTGTCCACAGATACACGAATCGTATCTGGCGCTGTCCGAGTACGTGAAGCGTCAACAACGCCACAAGGACCGTGGTTCGGAAAAGGATATCCCTCATCCTGTCCCTCCTTGGGGATCGGAAGCTCCGAGTTCTACACCATCAGAGTGCGGTACTGACCGTCCGTCATCACCTCATTCGGAACGACGCTCGAAAACGGTTAAACCTCGCAAAGACCGGTGCGCTACTCCCACGATTTTTGGTGCTCAATGACGTTTGACGGTATGGAATTGTAGTGATTCCAAAGCTGACCAACACAAGTCTCCTCCTTCCATTCATGCGTCACATTCGTCTGGCTCATCGTCGAAGTCTTCCCATTCACGAGCGGGTACAGAACGCTCGGAAACTCAAGTTCCCCATTCTAAATTTGATCTTGACTATTCATCAGACGAGGAGTATGTCTTGGTCCCTCTCCTATCCAACACATACTCACGTAAACTTCTATTAGGGAGAATCCTACAAAGAAACCGCATCACAAATACGGGCATCTTGGGGATGATGATTACGAATTTGTTGACCTCGTCGATTTGGGTTCACCTCTACAACCATTGCGAATTCCCAAGTCTCGTAGCGATACTTCAAAAGACTGGATATTCCCTCTCCCTCTAAACCTCGAGGACCTCTACAGGAGTTCCTCTCTCCATTATCGCATCACACGTACGCTTCGTTCTGGGAAGAGACAGAGTGTCAAGATCGACATTCAAATTTCCCCAAGTTGGCGCAATGGATCGCGTATCCGGTTACCCGGTATTGGGAACCAGCGCAAGGACGGATCGTATCAAGATATCGTGTTTGTAGTCAAGGAGATTCCACATCCACGGTTCACGAGGAAAGGAAGCGATCTATATGTGAATGTCCAGGTGCCTTGGGCGGACTCGCCAACCGCACCGTACAGGTCATCGTCTGACTCCAGGTCCCATGAACATCATCCGCCCCTTCGAGCCGAAGAAGTATACGTAAAAGCATTGAATGGAGAGGAATATGCGCTTCCTATTCCTCGTTCCCTGGTGGAAGGCGCAGATGGGACTCGCATTGTAGGTGCCGGTATGCCCATAAGACGACACGGTCAAAGCGTCGGAAAAGGAGATTTATTTGTGAAGTTAGTCGTCATTGTTTGAGTCATTCTTTCACACGAGCTGACTTTTTCACCTGCAGATGGGAGTTTGTCTTCCCAGACATCGGAGAAGTGCAACAGTCACGTTGGCAGACTCTCAGGAAGGCTATACATTTGAAGATATGATCTTGCGGGCCAAATGTATCTTGGATTCATTGGTCACATTGTGATCCAGCGAAAAGTAGTACGCACGATACCATGGCCGTTTGCATATTACAAGGACTCCGCAATATAGGAGTATTATTCTCTTATCCGCGTTGTATAACTGTCCACGAGTAAACGCCTGGCAGGCTGATATGTAGTATTACATGGCTAATATAGCCTTCAGTCTATTCATCTTTGACACATGTAAGCTACAGCAGACGCGTTACACGTACAACATTTCTGCAGAAAAGTCAACAAAAAAACAAGTACTAATGAGTCCATGAGATCATGAAATGCCGTAAAAGAAGCAAGAAGCGAAACATTCGTGAATAGTCGTGAAAGGGTATCACCGATGCAAGGAAAGAAGAAAAGATTAAAAAGGGAGACACCACTGCCCAAGGAGATAATAGGGTTCCAGATCTTCTACAACGATACACGCAAAAGTTCCTCAAATAAGTATACCAACTATCAGCCGGAACTTCGTTTGCGATCGGGATTGGCAACAAAGAGCGATGGTTTAGGAGCTAGACCGTATGTACTTGTGGCCCGATTGCGAGCACGAACAGGTACGGGAGGAGGTGACTTCAATGGTTCGTCTTGCTGAGACATCCGACGCTCGTACGCCTGAATCCTTGCAGCCACAATGCTTCCTGATGAAGTGCGTTCAGGCGGCAAAGGTCGCTTAGGATGTTGCGGTGGTGGTGATGCATGCTTTTTCGAGTACTCTTCCGTGGTTATTTCCCCCGGGGACATAACGAGCATCTCAGCCGAGTCACCTGATAGACTGCTTGCAACGATGGAAAGGGGCTTCCCGCCAGCTGATGATTGGGCTTGTGGAGGAGAAGCCTCGCGGCGTTCTGGGCTGTACTCCCGTGTGCTGTTCGTACTGGTCAAACTCGGATCAGCACTGTGGTTGGAACGCATGGTCGAACCCTTCTGCACAATCTGCATCGTCTGTCCCAAACGGTCCAGATTCTCAGAGTTTGCGGTACGTGCAGTTTGCAGAGATGAGGCGGAGCGACCGTGTTGGTGACTTGAGTATATTTTGTAGTGCGAGCCACTACTTCCGGTCTTGCGTTTCGGACTGTCAGGTGAGTTAGAGTGTGTGGACTCTTCTATGGGGACGAGACGTGGAGGAGGGTTGGGATCTCGGAAATCGAGCGGGCGTTGAGCTCTACTGCTGTCGCTCGACCGGCGATCGAGGAGGGGCGTTCTGGCAAATCGGGTCCACCAACTATTGGAACGACGCATCGGTGGTGTCGAGGGAGTGTTAACATCCAGGATTGAGGAAGGACGTCGGGGAGACTGTGGTGGTTCTTGTGAACTGGACGAAGAATTGGCTTGTGAAATGACAAAAGTATTCGGGATCGCGCCGTGTGATGAGTCTGAGTTCGATGATGGGTCCGTCATCGTACCGAAGGATGGCTGCTCGGATACTGGTGTGAGTCGACTGAGATCAAGAGTAGCGCGGGGAAGGAGGGTTTGAAGCTTGCTGTTAGGTCGAGGAGGAGGATCAAGCAACCAAGGCGGTTCGTGTGGATCCTCAGGCTCGTCACGATATAGAACGTCAGGATCGAGTTCCAGAGACTCAACCTCATAATCTTCGAAGGGGTCGGTATAAGTGTGCGACGACGTTTGCCTTCTACCAGCCAAACTGGGTGGTCCATGTCGTATCAGCCCAAGGTCGTCCCCAAAGGGATCATATGCCCCATCCTTCTCTTGCCAAGCTGTGGATCTCGAACCTGTACTAGCGTCCTTCGACTTCAAACTCCGGGCACCAGCAACAGCAGCACCAGTTGCGTAGTCCAGCATTGCACCTCCAGCTGAACGTAATGAGACCAAGGAATCGTACACTTTCTCAAGTGCTGGTCTTTGCCTGGACGTCGTCCAAGAAGACTGCCCACTACTTGGATCTCTCCGAACACGATACCAATCTTCGTCGAAGTGCCTAGTATCCTCTTCTGCGAGCATGTCCCGCCTCTCCTGGGGCGGGTGGTAATGCGAACCTACAAGTGTACTGAACCTGTCTTTAACGGTACGCACCACTGGAGGAAGTGGCAGTCCTTTCTCTCGGTAACCGACAGCCCCAGCAACAGGAAGTATAGGACCTAGCCGTGGGCTACCTCCGTCATCAGACTCGTCCAAGAGATGATGGAAGCTTTCTTGGGAACTTTGTCGCCGTCTGACGTACCACGCAGCTGTCGTCGATCCAGCAAGTAATGCAAGCACACCGAAGACAGTGCCTAGTGCGATAGCGACTGTGTGGGACTTACCGCCACCACTTGCAGAAGAGCCATTCCCATTCCCATTGCCTTGTCCATTCTGTCCATTGTCGTTGCCATTGCCGCCTCCGCTTCCGCCTTGTCCTGGACGGCCACTAGGATACGGAATCTCGGCAGAACCATATGAAGGAGGGCCCGTGCTCGATGGATTTAAACCGGAATTAGTTTGACTGGGTAAGGGTAGAGTAGTGGCGGTTGGAGAAGTGACGGCGGCTGGTGGCGTGTAACTTGTCACGAAGGTGCCTGACGTTACGTCAAAGACCTCCAGAGCGGCAGACGCACCCCCGTTCTCAGCATAACCTAGAGATCGGACAGCATATATCAATACGTTGGCATGATCACGACAAGAACGCTCTCACCGAAGCCGAAAATAACCATAGACCCTAGGCCGAGTGCAAAATGGTCGCGCCGGGGGCCGAGAGACGTGAGTTGACTGATAGAGGTCCATGTCATTGGCGATTGAGTGGTATCCAGGACCCAGCCGTCATCGTAACTATTTTGCATAACGCCGTTTGTCCCGCCATGAATTAGGACCTTGCCGCCATCCAACAATGTCGCAGCGAAGCCGCGTCGAGGGGTAGGCAGATTTGACATAGACACAGAGGCAGTTGACCAGCTGAGGGATGTTTGCGTCGTATCCAATGTCCAAATAGTGCTGAATGGGATCATGGACTGCTTGCTAGGCTGGTAGCCTCCGAGAATCAGTAACCGCCCGTCTGGGAGAGGGATCGACTGATGCCCTGTGATATCAGGAGGTCCGTTTGCTGCGGGTAGCTGGGAGAATGTAGGGCCTGAAGGGTCGAAGAGATAATGCTCTGAAAAGGCAGTTCCAGAATCATCGGCCTTCTCTCCACCCACTATCCAGACCTTTCCCCCTACAGACGCAGCAGAGTGATATATACGACGCATGGGTTCACCAGCCCACGATTGTGTCTCAAAATTCCATAATGGTTCGATGGCCGAGGATAGGCTGAGTAAAACTAAGGAATCCGGTTCGTCAGGTAGTACGGCTAGAGAGTTTGGCCCAGGGTCTCCGCCAAAAAGTAGTAGATGAGTTGTGTTGAAGGGAGTGAATGTATGCCAGGCCACTGCTGGTCCCTGTGGTGCGGAGCAGTTCGAGCAGCCTCCGAGAGACTGCCATGGTGCAGATAAGGGATTGAAAGATGACGAGAGGGACAGTGAGAAGAGGTCGTTGTTGACAGGAGCAGAAGAATAGGCATATTGGTTATATGGGTCTGTCCTTCCGCCCTGAATATATAGTGTGTTCTCGACTAAGGCTACAGCCTGTCCCCATCTAAGCTGGCCATGAGTTCCCTCTCAGAAACAAGATGATCGTGAGAATTACCTGGGGATCTCCGAATTCTGAGCATAAGCGAACTCCTGCACGAGCGAGAGGATGAAGAGAGCGCGAATAGTAGCGACAGGGCTCATGTTGTGAACAGAAAGGAGTGCGTATCCAAGGATGTAGAGTCTGTCAGAGGTGCATGTGAGGGTTATTCGTGAAAAATGTCGTAAGGTCGTGAAGCAGATGGGAATGTGGAGTTTATTGGATACTTTCCAGGTCGCCCGCTTCAACTGCCCGCCCACTTTATTTGGCTCTATTAGGATCACAAGCCCCGTGTTGCCTATATATGGGAATATCCAGCACCACTCTCACGCTGCGCACTGACGACCGAGTCGTAGGTTTTGTGGTGCCAATATATGGTCTCAAGATTTATTGACATAATGCTATGAAACAAAGATTTGTGGAAGTAATATTTGGTGAGCTGCCGAAGCCAGGAGGATGTCTCTTAATGAGCGGTCAAATAGCAACTTCGGTCGCCACTGCTCAAGAACTTGAATCGAGACAGTAAGTAGCGCTTTCGGATTGAATGCTCCAAACACACCATTTCCGCCCAACCGATTCGCACATGGTTTATCCTCTGCAGTTCCGATAAGAATTCGATGGCTTGGATGCCAGTAAGCGAAGTCCGGGTCAGCTACTGCAGACCTTGAACGCCAGGCTTGAGGATAGCGAGCTTTGCACGGCACCCGTGTTGCCATTTTTGCTCAACCTTGCAAATGAATGGAAGGTTGTTTTACGGGCAGCCACTGACCTGACGAGCGGTAGGAACACAAGAAGACCGTCAGAACAACTTGAAATCAGAGGGATGGACGATAGCTTAATGGCATCGACCATTTCGCACTGCTTCAAGAGGCAACTGACGAGAGCGGATAAGGATGCCTAGGTTCCCTGATGCGAAAATACTGTGAGTCTTAGAAGAGCCAGAGGGTCATAGACGTACGAAGCGATCTTTCTGAGTTACATCTCTTCGGACATCTTTCCTGTCTTTGTGGCATGTGCATATTGTAACTAACGTCCTGGGCGATTAACTTCGAGTCCTCGGGGCTTTTCGACTGATAATTTTTTCTCGCGGATGTCTCCATCTGAAACTCCTGCCTTGTCGGTACGCTTTGAAACACCATTAATAAGGAAAGATTTTCTCTCCGCGCCGGGAACACATACCTTGCCAGGAAGCATCAGAAATAGGGCGCCTTGCATATGCATCGAAATGGCTTTCAAATTCCTCGAAAACTAGGCGACAACGGGCCCTGCAAACTAGCCGTCCGTAGTGCCTATTCGTAGTCGTCACTTGTTGAAGTGGTTAACCCAGGCCAGAAGACTGGTTGAACCACGTTACGGACCTCTCTGCAATCGAGTGTCTCAGAACCACAATCCTTGAGGAAAGTCAAATATCCACGGGTATCTCGACAGGTAATAACGCTAATTCCTGTGATACTTCGAGCGAAAGGTTAGTGTTGTGTTGCATACGAAGTAGACATGCTGGATTTTCCGCGCCTTTGTGATATTCCAATTTCCAATTTCCACTCGAAAATTTGGGCCACCATGTGGTGTCGAATTCCTGATCATCCTTAGGACATGCGCAGCTTCCTGCGGCACATGAATATAAATTTCCTGCCGCACAATCCACGCAGCAACCGCCAGTAAGGTAATAGGGTCAGCTCAACCATGATAGTAAACGATATCACAAGCTTCTCCAGAGGTGAAACGAAGCTAAAAGACGGGAGGGGTGACAGCCCCGCCGTAATTTCAACGAACCACAGCCTCAAAGATAACGAGAGAAGATAACAACCTCAAGAGAATCAAATCTCGGCGACCGTGGCGGGTTTGCCCGTCAGCTCCCAAGTTTCCCAGGTTTCCACGGGGACTTTGGACCTAAGAATAAACTGTTTGCTGTTGTATTATATCTGAGAGCTTTCACGGCGTTAAATGACCGCAAATGCATCCAGCTGGTGCAAGGACATTGGACCCGCAAACTTCTGCTGTTCCATAGTTTAGAGTTTGAATAATAACCAGGTCGGATGAAAGGCCAGGCCTGTCCAGAGTTTGTAGACCCGGGAGAGCTATTTCACATAGAAGTTCAAGGACATAGCACTGTCCTTCACTACCTAATTTCCTCTTGCCATAATCAGGACGGCTTGAATAGCGAAACGCTGCAGGGCAATTTGTGAGTTTGGGCCTTTCTAGTTACTCACGATATTGGTGTTTACCAGGAATGTTTGAACAGCCCGAAAGTTCCCAGGTTGTTAAATGAAGAAGATAACACCGAATTCAACTCGAGCTATTCGAGTTTGAAGAAACTGCCAGTGAACATACTGAACATCTTGAAGTGACTGGGGATCATGAATGCTAATTCATCGTCCATTGCCGTGGTGATACGCTAGGCAGCGTAATCACAAACTTGAAGAGGTGAACAATGTGTGACTGCACGGTCGGCCCAGGTGAAAAAACCCGACATGAGTCCCGTTATGGCATGACGCCTCCATTGGCGCCCGTTGACGCCCAATCCTACAGGACTCAGAATTCGACTGTCTATCACCACGCCCCCGTTGAGCATTCCATGCGACTTCCACTTCCACTTGAAGTTCAGGATACAAGATATTCCTCGCAGAAATACTAGGCCCATCTATGGCCTCATACCCACCGCTGGCACCGGATTCAGGAGTTCAAGAGGATAATTCCTTACATACCGGGACAAGGGGATCATAATTATGACCGCACCATTCTCACTGTTTGCTGGTTAGATAATACCGCACTACACCCATCTATGGGAGAACTCCTGAGAACTCACTCAAATTGCAATCTTACTGGAAAGAAGGCTCGAGGACCGCTGTCAAGAATTCAGGAAGTCGAGCTGTCAAAAAGGTGCTATTCCAATCAGTCTACTAGGTTTATGTTCGGAGTTAGTTTACCTGTGCCTTAACTGATAGCTTTTCCTATCCCTTTAGAATGATGCTATCAGCAACGAGGCCGTAAATTTTAGTAGTAGGAAGGAGACACTTCGATGTGAGGATTATCTCGGAGCGCCGACGAAAAGTTGTACCATTCAATCTTGTCACTATCTTTCCTGAGTCTCTGTTTAACTTGATTTCAAACCGAAAGCTCTTCTTTCGATTCGCTTTTTGTGGTTACAGATCCTGGTGACTCCCTCTGACCATATAGATCTTGTCCATTGGTGAACCTAGTGACTGGGTGATACCACCTTGCTTACTCGCCACAGCGAACCCGCCCGGTACTTGTGGTGAGTCTATACTTGCATAACCTTGAACAAACCTACGGTCGCGATCAAGTGGCGTGGGCAAGATACTAATCTTTCCGTTATGATTAGTTACGCGGGTGCGGGGTGCGTAGCGCATAGCATTTGGTGTATCCTTTGCTTTGATAAACTGCGCTCTATCAGCACCCTTGTTCCCCGTACGTAGTATCATCATCTTCACATTACTGGCCCGGGAAGGTTATTTAATCTGCTCATGCGGCGCGGTCTAGTCTTACGGTCAAAATGCCATCCTTTTAGAATCTTCATAGATCATTTGCGGTATGTTCCCGACAGAGTCAATCCGCGGGAAAACACGAAGACTGTTTACGCTTACCAACGGAGTCTAGGGCCTAGGCAGTCACCTGGGTAGATGAACTCGGAACTACCTATTCCTGAAACGTCTTTTCTCACTGCAATAGGATGTGGGCATCATCGTACAGGGGACCGTTAGTCAACATCGAACAGTAAACAACGACACTCAAATGGCATTCTCGACCCGTCCTACGAGTGGTTCCGGTTAACCGCCATGTACGTATTTTCATGATGATTATTTCTGTCTAGCTTCTCAGCTGCCCTACCGGGCCAATTCGTCATCGTAAATTGGTGTTGTGGTATTCTGTATTCGTCCCAAATCTAATTACAATCTCATAGGATCTTCGCCGCGTCCTCTGTGATTTGCCGACAACCATGTGCCTCTCCACAGTCGCACTGCGGGGAATGATTATCGTCAACAGTATCAGCAACAGTCGCTGTGTTCATCGTTTTGCGCAGTTTACTGCATTCATACGCCTATGACTGTGAGTGGTTCGCGCCGTGCTGTCACCGCATAACGAAGATTATAGTCTCGATCTGCATGCTTGCTTCTCCAGTTTTCACTCCAGGCATATACCCCGTGCTGCGTTACGTCTCCCTATGGCAGCCAATAGAACGGAATTGTGGCGCCCGCATTGGCCGCGTTCATATGATTCTCATGAGTTGGCCCGATAGCCGTGTTCGTGGGCTGACATTATTCCTCGCTGTCTAACGGCCGAAAGGAAGAGGCCTCAGCTAGACCTTGCCTGGGATTCCGTCTCTGAGTAAACTCGCACGGTCACACACAGCGGTGACTTTACCCAAATGCGGGAATCTCACTCAATCTAGTAGGCTTTTAGATTCTTTCATACCGTGACAAACATGGTTTATTGAATCAAAGCATTCAAAGGTTCATTGACATGATGTGTTTTTCAGCGCCCGCAGATGTTTTGGTAACAACTTATAGCATATGTTCTACAGAAGCTTCCGTTGGTACCTAGCCGCTGGGTTCTTCTAGCCCAACATGCGGTAAGCTCCCACATATAACTCCTCTTTCTACCTTTCTAAGTCACATCTCCGTCAATTCATAGGGGATTTGCTCTCGCAAGCAGTGGAAACTCCGTCTACACTGTTCCGACCGCCTCGGAGCAACAAATTGTTCGAAACTTCTCCAGAGGGCGAGTGACCAAGTGTCCTCCCGCAACTGCGCGTCCGAATCTCCGTCAAGGGCCAGACGCACAGCCCAAAGCGTTTACGGGGCCCACCATCCGCAGATGCGGCATCAGCACAACTTGAACAGCCAGTTTTCCAGAGGGTGTCCTCGGGGTCATGGCACCATTGATAGGTGTTTGTCCGGAAAGCCGGCCTGTCTTACGCGTCTAGACCGGCTCGTAAGCTGTCCACCCCCCACCCTTTCCTCCATGACTCGTACTCTGATTCGTAAGATACGGTAATAGGACTTTCGGGCGGACGGAATCCCACCGAGCCTACAGCCAACTACACCGTCCGTGGGCAGCTTCTAGCAGGCAGCTTCCCTCCTGCAAGCTTCCAAAGCTCCCGTGTCGGAGCGCTTGCGAAGACCAAACTCTCCTCCTGCAACGAGCAGACGCCGACTCTCGCAGCCACATCAGCCGCTCAGGAGACTCTGAGCGTTTCAAAGGAATCCCATCTTTACGATCGTATATGCCATTCGAAGCCGCAATCAATGCACAGCGTCCGATCACGCATTTATGATGAGTGGGTGTGTCATTCCATGAAACCCATGTAAGGGGTGTTTCGTCGATCATGTTCAGCTTGGAATGGGCGATAAGCAACAGGCGGCAAGCTCCCTTTCCTAGGAACATCAGGTCGGCGGCTTCCAACTACCGTTGCACAGCACCCCAGCAGGGTCTGGATGTCCGTGTCACCTGGACCCTGGCAGTGCATGTTCCAGACGAATCCTTCTGAATTGCCATACAACCTTACCCTCAAACCGTAGTAGACACAGATATTGTACAAATGCGAGGAATATATCTCATTCTTGTTGAGAAGACGCTGTATCGGGGTGTGCCTCTTCACGCTGCTTCAATTTCAGTGATAAACTTCTTGGCGTCTTCATCATCAGCGGCCGCTTTGAGGATCTGAAGTTGGGCGCGTCAATATGTTTGCGCGCAATGCCAGGACAGAATCAATGTACCTCAAGCAATTTGTCAACGTATTTCTGGCGAGCATCTTCCTTTGACGTGCCCTTGACCTTGTTCCACGCATCCCTACATGAAAATCAAAAGAATGAGTAACCATTCGCCGTGCAAGCTTTAAACACAGCTCTGGATCGTTAACCGAGGAGACGATCTCATCGACCGCTCAAGATTGAGTCGAGAGAAACTCGATGCGGGCGGTCGATATACGCGGTAAATATGCACGGACACTCACCATTTCGCCTTGCCAACAAAGTCGAGCATGCCAGGGCGCGTCGTGTTAACGTCTCCAATTGTAGCTGCATCCCATCATTAATGTGGGCGTCGACTGACCAAACAAGCAGGAAACGCACCTTGCTTGAAGTAGCTATAGAACTACATGCACATGCAAAGCGTAAGATTCATCATCCCCTCGCACAATCCCAGTGAACTCACGAAGAGCTGATCGTCCTGCGATGGCTTGATAGGACCTTCCTTGGGAAGAGCCTGGATGATCTCGACGGCCTTGTTGAACTTGGATTCTGACATTGTGGGTGGTAGCGGGCGGAAGACGAGCTCTGAGGACCTTCAAGCACAAAGCAAAGCGCGGTTTATATTGCAATCACATCGCCATCTCCCCCAACGATTGCGGGCGGCAAACTCCGCCACCTTGCGGAGGCAATTCAACGACTTTTTGAACGTTGGGACACAGTATACAGAGTCATTGGGGTGTCTGAAGACGCTTTCGGGGAGAGTACAGCAACCTCAAAGAGAATGGGAAATATAGAACAAGGTTCGTGAGAAATAAAGCGCACTGGCCGGTCTCACAGGCGCGGATTTTGGCATGATCAACCTTCGCAAATACCACCCACGACAATAGCGGCCTGAGGATCCCTCTACCCGCAAACCTTCACTTCAGCGTTCATCGCTATTGTTGATGATATCTTGCTCGCTATTACCGCCAACTTCACCACCCATGACGCCAAATCAATCTCAGAATAAACTCCGCCAACTCCGCCTCGCCACAATGCGGTGATCCACATCGACCGTAACAGTTGGCTTGGCGCAGGTCGAGAGAGCGAGCTACAACGTTACATATCTTCTACATTAACCGCAACTTACACATTCTAGATGTCCTCTGCGACATCGACTCGCTCAGCACCGCCTCCTTCGCACCAGGAGGTCACTCGAAAGCTTTCTGTGCACTCAGTGGCCAAACCAAACATCAAGGTCCACATCTTACCCTGAATCGCAAGCACTGGCTAACACACCCTCACCGCGTATCCAGAAGCCAGTTCTTTCCACCCAACCTGTCTCAGGTACCGAGTCTGATACAGATTCCGTGTTCTCGCCAGAAGTCATTTCGCCGTCAGCTCTTTCGAATGCTAGCATAGCCGGTATACACGCTGTTGGAAGCTCGTCACAGCCGCCCCTCTCGTCTATCGCAGAGCGCAGAAGTGGGAGCGGGGAAGAGTCTGAAGAGGACGAGGAGGACGAGGAGGGCGGATGGCGCGCTCAGACTTTTGAACAGGCGCGGGGATCCCATGATGAGACGGTGCTCATGACCGGCTATCTCTGGAAGAAGGGTGAGCGGCGAAAGGTACGCATTGACATCTCTACTCGCGCGCGTGTTGCCCTGATCAGTGGATTCGCGGCGATCTCTTCTTATCTGCGTGTAGACTTGGAAGAAGCGTTGGTTCGTACTGCGCCCGGCTCACCTGGCGTTCTACAAAACATCAGCGGAATACAAGCTTCTGCGACTCCTTGACCTCTCCGAGATCCATTCTTGCACTCCCGTTCAACTCAAGAAGCATGCCAACACGTTCGGACTTGTCTCCCCCACACGGACGTTCTATCTTCAAGCCGAGTCCGCGCAGGAGGTATCAGGATGGGTGAAGGCAATCACGGATGCCCGGACAGTGTTGCTTGCCACGTCTACGCAGAACTCAGCGACTTCACCGATCCCAATTCCACCTTCCAACTCAGGAACACGCCACTCGTATCACGCCGCCACGTCCCCTTCCCTGTCGCATTCACCTTACAACCACCATTTAACATCGTCCGAGTCGGAAGATGCCTCGCCAAGCGTGGTTCGATCCCCTAGTATGACCATGGCACCATCTGCCTCCGAAACGATGGCATCTCCGTCCAAACAGCCAAATCCCATTGACACCTCGAAGGTCATTCTCGCCGGTTATCTCATGAAGTGTGGCTCAAGAAGACATATATGGCATAACCGATGGTTTGTATTAAGCGGTGACAAGCTTGTCTATTCGCGAAGCCACATGGTACGCCTCGTGTCCTACCTTCCGGATAGAGTTCAATTAGAACTGACAGTCGTGCCTTCCATTCATTCCTGATTTCGCAATTGTACCCTTGTCAGGATACCAAGCCCCATCGTTCCATTCCGCTGACCCAGATTCTGGATGCACTGGAATACGATTTGCCGGCACACAGGCACAACGCAATCTCACCTCCGATATCCCCTCCCCAACAATCGAACGGAGGGGACGACCTTGGAGACGCAGCAGGCAAACATACTTTCAAGATTGTGACGACCAAGCGCACTCTGCTGTTGTGCGCGCCAAGCGAGGAGGAAGAAATCAAATGGCTGAGTGCGGTACGAGCGCTCATCGCACGACGATCGGGGGCAGGAGTGGTCCCCGGCGATTCGGCGGCTGTTCCGTCGCCTGCAGCTGGTGTTCTTGTCGGGTCCGGGTCGAGGACGGCGGCGTCTGCGTCTGTCCCCGCTCCCTCTGCTTCGAACGAACCCCACGTTGGTGGGAGCTCCGGGAATCCCGGAACGCTTGGGGGCGCATCAGCGTCTATTGGGGCAACGACTGGAGGGGGTCGTCGCCGCGACTCGATTGCGAGACGACTGAGCTTGAGCGGGGGCGGTGGGTTCATGGGGGGCAACACAATTAGCTCGAATACTACAGCGGTGAGCGCAGGCCCCCAGGAAGCAGGTATCTAGGCGGCAATCTGGCAGAATTGGGGCGCTACTTTAGGTTTCTCTTTCGCATTCTTTTGGATCCCTTTGTGCACAGCTTTCTGGACCTCCATATGCTTCCGCATTGCGTGTTCGCCCTTACCTTCTGGATCGGGAACGCCCATTGTCGGCAGCGTCTCTCGCTCACACGTACGTACTAGCCCGCGTCTTTTGACACACACCACAAGCCAACTTCGTATTCTTGATTATAATACCATGTTACTCTCAAACACCCAAAAGCATTTCACACTGGTTGCGATGCTATTGCCCGTCGCTCGTTTAGGATTAGAGGGCTTTGATTGATGGGTCTCCAACGTTCTGGCGTGCTATTGTACAGCGTTATCAAATGGAGGATCTTCGGTAACGCATTTGACGGAGCACTGAAGCCATTTACGCTGGGCATGATGCTATCCAGGGCGAGGAGGCAAGTCATCTGCTCTGTGGCATCTATCCGCAGGCGTTCTCGGTCTGGCCATGGGCATGAGGACTCGAAGGATACCGTTTCAGCACTAGCGCAGGAGCTTGTTGAACGTCGCCATCAGCAGACGAATTTTGAATAGTGTACATGGATGGAGATGCTGGGATCAGAAAGGGCCGAGGATGACTGGACGGAGGAGGGTGGAGCGTAGTGATT
The DNA here is from genome assembly GCA_001913855.2 of Hermanssonia centrifuga. Taxonomy (NCBI): domain Eukaryota; kingdom Fungi; phylum Basidiomycota; class Agaricomycetes; order Polyporales; family Meruliaceae; genus Hermanssonia; species Hermanssonia centrifuga. The sequence goes on from MLYV02000108.1 coordinate 19,982, forward strand.
GTGTCTCCGACTGCTCGTAGGTTTACCTAACGCAGCAAAATATTGGAATGATGCTAGGGCCTATCGAGACCGGACAGTGCAGGCATGAGCCAGTCGGAGGCGCCGGATAAGAGCGCCGTGCGGGTGCCTTGCCTGGCTCTGGCGTCATGTGACCTGCAAGACGCAAGGGGACTTCCTCGTTGGGCGGTTATTGAGTGGCGTCTCGCGGACCCCAAAATGTGATTGGCTGGCCGGGGCGTCTTTTTTCTCCCACGTCTGCCGGAGAGTGGGGGATGCCGATCAAAAAGAGGCCGATTGGGCGTCTGTTGTGCCTCCATAAGAAGGGGGCTATTTTTTCAGAGGGCTGTTCTCGGGGTCTCTCTTTTACAGTTATGGAAGACCAAAAGCCGCTGGCAGAGCTCTCGCCGTATTCCCTTCGCACGGCCTATCCAGCGCCCAGAGTACATATACCTCAATCTTCGCCTCCTCCACCGCCTCATGCCCCGAACGACGCCTTGAACCAGGTCCACCACCATCCAGACAACTCCTCCTGTACATACTCTTCTCCTCGCCAACAGCATCTCTCCATGCCAGACCTCCCCCCCAGCCCACAGCGCAAGACCGTCTCCTCAGCCTCTGCAAACGCCCGCAACGTCCAGCCCCAAAAGAAACCCGGAGCGCCCAAACCAAAAGGCGCCGTCAGAGCCAAGTCGGGCTGCTACACCTGCAGAATTCGCCGAAAGGTACGCGCTCCTCACCAAGAGCGTCAACCGACACACTAATCTCATCGATCGTGATCTTTTCCCTAACGCTCAGAAATGCGACGAGCAGCCCAACAACGATGGTGCTTGCCAGACGTGTGTTCGTCTTCGCCTACAATGTCTAGGATTTGGTGCAAAGCGACCTGACTGGATGAGGGTAAGCCTCGTGAAAATTTTCCTGCGTTTTTCCCCCCGGTTTTTCTCACATCGTTTCTTCATTGTTCACAGGAGAACAACAGTGTGACTGAGCTACGGGAAAAGATCAAGACGTTCTTGGCTTCGCAGGGGATGATCAAGGGCCATTCGGGCTCAGGTCCTCGGTCCAACGAGGGCGAGCCCCAGGTCCTCGTCCTCGTCGAGAACCTCCAGCCGAACCCCCCGGGCTCACCGCCAACCCCCACTCTCTCTGCTACCTCCAGCGACACGCATCGACCACCGCAGATGACGTCGTACGTTCGTGAGAACGGCGGCGGCTACCACCATGCTCCGCCTTCCATGCCGCCTGAGCCCCATTTCGCTCCCCCTCAGACCAGTATGTATCATTCCGTATATCCCTACGCTTCGACCGGTAGTAATTTTCAGCAGCATGGCCAACTCATCTTCCAGACATGAGCTCCCACCCTCATCCCCATTCTCACCATGACACTATGATGGGCCGTCCAAATCTTCCGAATGACATCTTGTATCAAACAGCGCCGAACACTATTTTATCGTCTACTACTATAGTCCCCATGTCTTCTTCTTCTAGCTCGTCGTGTAAGACTTCGTACCGTCCTTATTAGTGTATTATGAATGTATTTTGCTCAATGCCCTCTCTGTTGGCAGGGCTTCCCTCTAACGGATCTTCTGCCTATGCTCAATATCCGCCGCAACCTGCGCTTGAAAGCTCCTTTTCACCTCTCTATACGCAAAACTTTGCGTACGGTTCTGATGACGACCCGCAAGAGCCCCCTGATCAGGCTGTAAATGCGCTGCCGGTCATGATGAACTCGTACGACTCCATGATTCCGTACGATCAAAAAGACTTGGTGGCGCATTACATGCAAAAGGTGCTCCCTATCCAATACCTCCTCTCCGACTTTACCAGCATCAACAAGTTCATCTACGACCTCATTCGATCAAGCGAATCCGCGCGAGATGCTGCATGTATGCTAGCCGCTATTCACCGGGATCGAATGGGTTACGTCTCGCCCACAAGCGAGGACGGCATCGTCTCCCACCCAGCCAACTTTCTCTACGAACGCTTGTTCCAGGGCTTGGCGCGCAAGAATCAGCAATACAGCGAAGGTGATGCCATGGCGGGGCTCCATGCTGTGTCCACCATCCTGTTCTCTGGTGGCAGGGGGGCCTGGGACATGTTTCTCAACGTCGCGAGCCAATATGTGGTCGGGATCCTGGTCGATCCGAAATATTACGGTCCGGAAGACGTCTTGCTACGTTGCTCTGAGAGCACGCGTTTCATCATCAAGACGACGATGTGGTTTGACGTGCTCGCGTCGGTCACTACCCAACAAGTTCCACGCTTCCACCAAACGTACCGCACGCTCTTTGACCGCTCTACACGCGCGTACATCGAAGACCCCTCCAAGCTGTGCGCACCCGAGATCTCGATGTTGCCCGTGATGGGCTGCGAGAACAACATCGTGCTCGCGATAGCGGAGATATCGAGCTTGGCACACTGGAAGGAGAGCCAGAGACGCCGGAATTGCTTGAGCATCCCCAAGCTGGTCGAACGCGGGACAGAAATCGAGAATAAATACCTTACTCCCGGCGGCATGTCTTCTCCATCTACCGCCCGCGTCGCCAACGGTCACCTGGCGGGGTCGTCGTCGTCATTGGCTGCATCGGGCGCTTACGGATTGGGATTGGATACTCAACAGGCCATGGGCGTGAACGGGCATGTTCGCCTTGTCAATGGCAGGAACGGCAGCACACCGATGGCTATGTACACACCGCCTACAGAAGTTGAACTCCGTAGGCAGCTGACCAACGATATCTTCCGTGCCTCGGCCCGAGTATACCTGCACACCGTCCTCTCAGGCGACCATCCCTCATGTCCTGAGATCATCGACGCCGTGACAGACACCATAAACTGTCTACGCCGCGTGCCACTCGACAAGCCCCAGCTCAGTCGGTCGGTGCTCCGCAGCGTCGTCTTCGGTATATGCATATCGGGATGTCTGACAGACAACCGTGACCAGCGCGCGTTCCTTATGCGGTTGTTGCAGACGCAGCAGAGCGAGTCTGTGGGCAATGTGGCGGAAGTGTTGGACCTGATGCAGCAGGTGTGGCAACGGAGAGACTCTAATAGGGGTGCGCCCGTGAATTGGCGGGACGTCATGCGGGAGTCGCAGCGCGAGCTCTTGCTGCTGGTTTGAGCTTCTTTCACCCTCCCTCGAACCACTTCAAATCGCGATTCAAGCATATACGGATTTTATGGATTAATAGCCGGTGTAGAGGGGGCGACGTGCACTCTGGGCTTCGCCGTGGCTCTTCTGTTCATCTGGCATCGCAGGGTTCTCACTCACTCACTCACTCACTCACTCTTGTCTCATTCTTTTCAACAAGTCCATTGATGTCTAGGTTTCAAAGCTGCCAGTTTTGGAGGATGACGCTCGTGTCCGGTCGCATACATAGGTTCCACCCGGATCAAGTGTCCCCGACAACACCTTCGAAATCTTACAATGGGCTTCCACGAACGATCCAGTCATCAAGGTTTCCTCCCTCATCATCGTACCTATGAAGGATCTGCTCGGGCTCTTGCAGATGTAGACTTCCATCTCTGTGCTTCCTCGCCTCAATCTCCTCGTTCCTGGGCTGTACATCCCCACCACCACCACCGCCTTAATCTCAGCGGGTCGGATATCAGTATATCGATCAGCCTTCCTTGTTATCTATTATATCCTTGCTTTCCGCCATACCAGTTACCCCCAGAATACCTTCAATACCTCAGCAAAAAAAAATCGCCGGTGTTACATACACTGCAAAATAACTCTCATCTTGCTTCAGTTGTCCTCTTCTTCAGTCCCATCAAAGGCTTTCCCCTCTCCGAGTCTCCTTCTTCGTGTTTGGAAACCCACTTCTGCTTGTTGTTGTTCCAACGTTTTGCACGCTAGGTACAGTAGCTCCGGATCTGTTCGCTCCGTACTTTCTCATGACCGCAGCTTTTCTTCTTTCTTCTTGCTTTGCCTCCCCCCCCCTCCCCACGTTCCCAGGTTCTGTCACGGTTACCTGTCACATCATGTATTCTTAATCACATCTTCACATCTCCCGCAAAAATTCATTCCGACTGAAACCGCAATGGGCAACCCAATCTACCCAAAAGCAAAAAAAACCCACCACAGAAAAAAAAATTCGTCGCATTTCCCACTCCCTACCCCCAATCCGATCCAAATTGTCAGCCCATCTTCCCCCCCCCTCCCCGCTCCTGCCTCACCCGTTCGCACTAGAAGCCCCATCATCCTTCCGCATCCTGCCCACGCTTTTTGAACTTTCTTTTTCTGAATCATGGATCACGCTCCAGGTCCCAAACCTTCAGAAGCACGTTGGTACTTTACGCCATGCAACGCATCGAATCTCACGGGCGCCCGTACACGTCCGGGTCATCGGCCAACAGCGAAAAAGCGGATTCTGGCGCGGAGAAACTCTGTCTGTGTGTGTATGTGTTTCCGTTCCCTGGGGACGCGTTGCACAACTACGGACAAAGGGCAGGCGAGAAGCCTTGATCGGAATGTTGATGTGCTGACACTTGTTCGTCCCCCCCCTCAAGTTAAGTCTGTTGCAAGATAGGCTGATTATGACCCACAAGATACAAAATGACATTGTTATCTTCCTTTTAAAGGCCCACGGTGTCTCAACCCAGGGTAGCCAGTACGAGTATCGTACTGGCTGGGCTGGGCTGAGATATTTTGCGCTGGCGAGGGCAAATAGATGATCCAGGAGGATCAAAACTTGAAAGCCTTCCAGGTGGTTTTACAAGCTATCGTAAGTTATGGATGACAGTGACGCTGTGCCATTACGTTCAGAATTGTGTGCTAACGGTTTCCACACGTTGTCATTCCTAGGAAACGTTGTTGCTTGAATAACAGTCCGAGGATGGCGGCACGGCTGACAAGGCAAGTACGTACTACGGTTCCTCAAGTCGTGACCTTCAACCCAGGAATGGACTCATGTCGATGCTTCTACGTTCGGACCTGGAAGATCCTTGTGATATATGATATATGGGTCAGTCAATAACGGTCGTTATGGCGAGAAAGACCACTGTATAATGGCAATGTAACTGCTGCTATCCTGGTAGACAAGGCCGAGGTCCCTGGATTTGAGCAAGTCTGCACAGATGACATTCCGACAAATTCACGCACACAAAGCGATCACGGCGATCGAATGCATCAGTCCCACAAGCGCACAAAGCAAGCTTCAATATTGTGCGTTTAAGGGTTTGGCGCTGCTCAATCTTCCTTCAATGCTTCGTTGCAGCGCTGACCTTTCCCCGGTGAGCACTTACTCATTCGCCGACCCGCGGCCATTCCCAATAATACAGCATGACAAAGCCCGTCTCTGCGCAGCTCTTGTTATGTGGCGTGGCAAGGGAGGTAGTAGTACTGTACTTTCCCCCTCGTCGTTTCAAACGGCGTCCTTGCTCTCCCCCCGCACTCACAAAGCGTATTTCCCCGAAGCGCTCGCGGCAGATCATAAACGATGCGGGCTCCTCTTCCAAGCTGTCCGACTATCTCGGAGAGCACTACCGCGAGGCTCGCCACCGCCGCCAACGCTTTGGTGTTCCCGCGAGAGGCCGAACTCGAAAGAACGAAGTCCTGCTAGCCACATCAAAATATGATGCAATAAATGCGAGCACACTCGGAAGTTCAGTTGGGGGCGGGGCCAGCTGACGGCGGAAGCCACGACCTCCTCCGCCACAACTTGGTATGTTTCAGGTTGTTTCATGGGCAAATATATATTAGGTGAGTCGACACCGATCCAGGAGTCTCACATTGCTCAGAGTATATTGTCTTTGAGGGGCGTATGATCACTGCCTTGAAGCACTGTTATTGTCAGACATCGCCATCGGCTGCACACCTTTTGGAATTCCAGTCAACCAATCGAGGTTTCACTTCCCTGTTGTCGAGGTTTTTTTTGTGCCCACTTGCACTGGAGTTGATCGATAGAGTCGAGTCGGTCGTAATAGGCGACGCTACTTCAGCCCCTGTCGCTTTTGATGGCTACATATTTACGCAGTTTAAAAGCAGTGAAAACGACCGGGTATCGTCTATTTCCCCGCCATGGTACTCCAACGCTGCTCTGGAGACGGTCAGAGGCTAAGCCTCATGATTTGCTTGGTAAGTCGAGACTCTTGCTCCGTATGGCTAGTGCGCGAGCATGTCGGAGACTCGGAGTTCGACGAGAGTAAACGTACGTAGGCATCGAGGCTCGTTCTACTCGAGCGACCTGGCAGTGCAAAATACCTATTCAAAACAGACGATTATTTCACCCTGGATGCTGTGAAGATAAGAGGCTGGGCGTCTTCTTGAGACGTAGTTGGTCGCGTGGCCAGGTAAATTCCACGTGCGCAAGATGATGGGTACTTTTGAAATCGATACTTAAATGCCGCGGCACGGCCGATTATTTCATTGTGTTGAAGCCGTCGCTTGTGTGTTTTTGTGAATTCCTCCGAACCGGACTCCGAGACCCATGGAATGTCGCTTTGATAGTGGGGTTGACGGACAACGAGGACGCATGAGCTGGAGAGACTTGATGCAAGTGGAGGTGGGATGTAGATCATCTCACACGATCCTAGCTACAGAGTTCTGCGATTTCCGAGTTATACGGTTTGTTTGCCCCCGGATTCTCTCACGATTTTGATGCAGCAGAGGATGACGGACAGAGACAGCTACCGTGGTAGGAGGTCGCTTGCTCGAGAGGACCGATGAGTATGGAACTTTAGGATGAAGCGCTCCGGAGTATAATAGGCGCTCCGGAGGATATTGTTGGTTCGGAGAGTGAAAGATGGGTCGGTGGTGAAGATGCTGCGAGTGGTGTCCCCGCAAGGTTTGGCCGCATAAGGGAGGTTGTCGAGCACGGTTCTGGCTAGGATGGACACAGGAGAGCACAGGAAAGCAAGGGATATCTCCTCTCAAACGATTGATCTCTTGATCGAAAGTGTTTACTCTGCAAGGATACCAGAAGACCCTTAGTGACGATCTTGCCATCAAATACTTCTAACCCTCGGTATTCACGGTCCTGCCGACATACCTAAAAGTACTTCTCCTTTTCGGGGCAAAACTCCCTGTTCCCGTCCATCTCTTTCTCCTCCGAGTCCTGGCACTGCTCCATTATATACCGCCCCTCCTCCTACTTCTAACTGACTGCCAATGGCTTTAATCAAGACAGAATTCGCTTCCTCCAGCGGTGAAAGCCACGCATCATCTCCCGAATTCGAACACCCGTCTCCCGACATGGCTGCTTCTGCACCGAACGCATCTCCTATATCGCTACCTTCAACCCTTCTACCAACCATATCTGCAGAGACCGACAGAGACCAGAGGTCCTCGCGGAGCACACCAACAAGGTCTTCACCAACTGACCTTGCTCGCTCTCGTTCAGCGGGACGAGGCGGATGCTGGTATGTGGCGCGTCCTTTATTAAGCTTACGAACGTGGCTCACCAAAGATAACCTCTAGGACATGTAGGGTCCGCCGAAAGGTACGTTTCATTGCGCTCTTGTCAAAACGCCACCGTAATAACTTGGACATCCTCTCATTTAGAAATGCGACGAAGAGCGCGTCGAAAACGACTCGTGCCGAACTTGTCGCCGCCTGGGTATTCAATGCCTTGGTTGGGGCCCCAGGCGACCAGATTGGATGAGGGTGAGTAGTTTTATGGCCACAGCTTTAAAATGTATACAGACGTTGACTGGTTTTGTTTTGTGACACGCGCAGGACAAGGAAAAAGTCGCAGAGTACAAAGCTGAAATCAAAGCGCAGCTCACTCGAGCTGGTCTCATACGAGGACAACCTCGTGCCATCTACAACGCACTCGCGAACCCCTCCTCTACCGTCACATCTGCAACCACCTCTACGACCTCAATCCTCCCCAGGCGGTCGTCATCTGACCGTTTTCCTCAATCTGCAGTTGCCGGGCCCGGACCCAGCACCACAGGTCTCCGACGAAGCCGGACGAACGAATATAATGTTTATCCTACACGCTACGCCTCCTCTCCACATTTTCAACAGTCGACCAACTTGATATCCGGCATTCCCGGACTTGGTACGTATTTTCTCCCTCGCGGTCTGTCTATCGCTGATGGCAGACACATTAGGCGCTGGTGGCGCGACAAGTGACATTTCGATACCCTCGCCTTTCGTCGTAGCGAACAGCTCCTTTAACCACGGATCGAATGCTTATACAACTACCGAAATTCAGTCAATAAGTAACACCTCATACCCAACCTTCCCTACTGGGGCTGAGATCCCCCAGACGTTATCGCCGTCGGGTCTGTATGTCCCTGAGCTACCGCTAGCTGATCAGGAGTGTATCCCATACTACTTTGCGCATGTGCGCAAGCTGCAGTTTGTATTTGCAGGCCACAGTTTGACAGACACGCTGTACAGGGTACGTGCTTCTTTCGAACTTAACATGCTTCCATCATCATTGAGAAGACACCTCTCGATCTTAGATTGCGTCGACAGACCCACAAGGAGCACTGTCATATGCCCTTCGAGCACTAGCTAGTTTACATTCGACAACCACACGAGTCGCACATGGCCTCGAAGCCCCTAGCAGCCCCGGTCATACTGTGCACAAACACTACTACGATCGGGCGACCTACATACTGTCCAATGTAAAGACTCTGGGCGGTCATTATACCGAGTTCCATGCGATCGCCGCTGTATATCTTATCAGCTACCACATCCTCTCCGGAAATGGCGGAGCAGCCTGGGCGGCGTTGTTGGAGGTGGCGTATGACTGGTTCGCTTTGACGGGAATCCACGAGGAGCAGAACCCAAAATTGATGCTGGTGAATATGAATGCACCTCAGAAGCTCGCAGCCAAGGCAACAATGGTACGTTCTGTTTTCACACTCAACTCCGACCCAGTGAAACTTACCTTTGTTTGATCAGTGGATCGATATCCTATCCGGCGTCACCTTTCTACGACCTCCCCGATTCTTATCTGTTTACCGTAGACTCTTCGGCGGAGGAGGTGCCGGTTACTGGTCTACCTCAAACAACGACCAGCTAGATCTGAGGATGGACAAGCTCACGGGATGCCCAGACGAGGCCTTGCTCGCCATAGCTGAAACTGCCGCTCTTGCACACTGGAAAGCCTCAGAGTCGCGACAGGGCAGTCTAAGCATGCGCGATCTGATTCGCCGGGGCGACCAGATCGAGCAAGTCCTCCGCCAGCGCCCCGCGAGGAACTATGCTGAGTCGCCTACATCTGAAACCGTGCCGGTTATGCCCTCGGGTATGACGGCAGCAGCGGGGATGTTCGACGATACGACGGGTCCTGATGAAACAACGAGGCGTACGGTGGCGGAGATCTACCGAGAGACTGCCATGCTATACTTGCACACTGTCTTGAGTGATTCGCACCCAGGTGAGTTGATGTTTTGATATGATAGAGTAAGTTGTATACTCACTAGCATCCTTTCTCTCTCAGGTGTCCCGGAGATCAACAAATCTGTCAACACCCTCCTAGACTTGATCCAACAACTTGGACCCTCACAGTTCGACCGCGCTGTCATATTCCCTCTGGGACTCACCGGCTGCATGACGGCGGATCCCTTCTACCGCCTCATGATCAAGGACCGATGCAACTTGCATCCATTGGACTTCTACTGCAACGGTCACATCGCTCAGATACAGCAACTGATGGAATACGTCTGGACGACGCGAGACAGTCAGCGAGGAAGTGTCCCCGTAGATTGGCGAGAATGCTTACACGAACGGTGGTCGAACTTGCTTATGGTATAAAACCTCTTTAAATCCCCGTCCTGAATGGCGGCGGCCGCCGGCGTGCGCGTCGGCGTTGTATTTTTTTTTATATGTCTTTCAAAGTCTTGGCACTCGAGCTGTTGTTCCCTGTAGACGATACCACACCATCTTGTGATATCCCCCCGTGTTGTTTAGCCCCGGTGCTGCTGCATCTTAGTGTTGCTTTAGTCAAATAATGAATGTGTCATTAGCCTTCGTATACTGTATCTATTGGAATGGGAATATACCTTATGGTGGCTTGCTTCATTGACTTGTGCGAGAAGCTTGTATCGAACGACGATGAGTGACACACGACATTGTGCATGAAGAGGTCGGTGCATCGAAGGGGTATATGAGGGCGGGGACGTCGTAATCGGGATAGAAACGCGTGGGAGCCGACGCGGTCGCACTCGGGCTATGGTCCGAGCTGAAGCTGGGCTGGACTTAGAAGTCCTGTCAACGGCGATGTTCATACCACAAGCACAGATACAGTCGCTTTGACGTTTCGGGAAGGGCGCCACCCCAAACAGGTCACAGCGATCAAATAGTGCTGAAGATAAAATCTGGGAGAAAACATAGAGGTGAGCATCTACAAGACATATATACGTAGGACAGCAGGAGTATGACTTACAGACGGGTCAATAGCGCCGATGCGTTAGATGCATTTGACAGTGGCAACATTTCGAATGGTGAGCCAGGTGCCGCATTGTGGCGTTGGTACGTGAGCGGACGACGAGGTCCATCGCGTGCTCAGAGCCGCATATCTATACGAAAGAGAGAAAGGTTAGAGAATTCTTCCATTGGCAAGCGGATGAAATTTCGGAAGGAAGCTCGGAGGAGATGAGCGACCGTGTGCGCGGTCCGAGCCTTTTAATGCAAAAAGGCTATGGAGACAGCGAGCGTACAGGATTATTTTCGTCAGGTTCCATCCGTGTCACGTCGGACGAGATGTGATTGCGGAGGGCAGAGAAAAATGCAAGCATACATTGACACTCACCCGTTTCCAAGGACTGGCACTGAGCTTGAATTGTCTGGTGCGATAAAGCGTACACGGAAATTTGAGATGAAAATGACAGACCCCTTGGGATATTGTAGGAATACGACGGAATAATATTGGAAGTGATTCTGGCCGTGTAGGTGACAGAATCAATTAACGGAGTACGGGGAGTGACAGGGAGAGGTCTGAAAGGGAAGGCAGAGGTAGGGATAGAGCAAAGGGCTATATACCGATGGCTCGGGGATCTCTCTCAACCAATCGGTTTCCTGATTGCTCTCCCGGCTCCACGGGTCCGTCTACCCGGGCACCCGGGCGCTGCATCCTTTGTTTCCGGTAATTAAAATAAATATCCTGGTTTCCACTGCAACATTGATTTTCGACCACTTCGGACACGTCTACGTTCCGCACATCGCCATACGGCTCCCCCTCTACTTTGTCAAAAAAAATAAAATAAGAGAACTGCGTGTGGTATGTATGTACTAACGAGCATTGAGGAGGCAGATAATTTTACAAGTCGCGTAAGGACTAAGGTCTCACTTTGACAGGATCCCTGGGCCCTTGCCTAAACCGGGGATGGGCGGCGAGTTGGGCGACAGCGCGCATGTCGAGCGTTCCGCAAGACTTGGTCTTTGTGACAACTGCGCGTCCAAGCCTCAGCCAGGGCGACCCGTGCAAGCCCGCGCATGAGCACCATTGATTAGGAACGCACATGTTGCTTGATGGATCCCATCAATGCCATCTATTCTCACAGACAAATTTCTCATGGCTGTACCACGCTCATTCAAAACAATTTGAGGAGAGGCAACGAGCCAGATCGTGATCATCAACGCTGATGATTTATCTCAAGTTGACATTGTATAAAGATAATTATCTCGAGCACCAACAAAGTTTCATGCGCTGTTTGACTCTGCTGCGAGCACGTCACTGGTATGTTAGAACTAGTATTCTGAACTGGGACTAGTCGGGACTTTTGTCAGGCATTTCAGCGATGAATGGCGTGCGTGGTGTGTTGAAGCATCGCCCATCGCGCCCCGATGATGCCGCGCTCCAAGAAAACACGATACCTATCAATCGGACGGGCGTCCAAGCCCGCGGTGGGTGGTGACTGGTGACTGAAGATTGATTATGGCATTCTTATGTTCAGCCGCCTGGGAGCCGCCCTGGGTCCGTGGGACCTTCGTCGAAGCGAGGGCACTATATGGTTGGTGTGAATTTGACAATGATCAAGCGTGTGGACGAGTCATGAGATATGACATGAGCTGTAGGGCACTGTGCTCCGAGTCCGGTTTGTAGCGGATAATTGCACAACGCCCAATGAGCCAGGCAATCGTCGCATAAATCGGTCCTGCAAGTGGAGTCCCATATCGAAGCGGGCGAGATTCAAGTTGTTGGTGGGCTGTCGGATGCTGGAAACACGAACCGATCTGGGGTGTGCAGCTGGCATGACCTAGGGTTGATTGTGGTAGTGATGAACAGATCCAGTCACAACGGAGAAGATGGATGCTGTACCAGTCAACACTTGTATGTCAAGGGAGTCTGCCCCTTCTTGCGACGCGAACATCAAAGCGTCTCTGCGATATCTGAATCTGATTAAAGAAGGATCCCACGGAGAATTTGCTTACTGCGTTGATACCAGTCAGCGTCGTCTGTTGACTGCCAGTGTGCGTGCAAAAAAGGCTCCAAATGGTTCCAATAATTGCCATATCTTGTTTGCTACCACCTCTTCGTCCCCTTATCAAAGTAGGATGTACGTACTACTGTGTAGCGGTATTCCTCTGTGGTTGAATGCTATAAATAAAAATATGATCAGGCTGGATAGATATGTAGCAGAAAACAGGACCGTGGAACTCACGGTCTGAACACTGCCACGTCAGGTATTGATCCATGAAATGACGTCGTGGTAACTTGGCTTCCAAAACGCCATGGAGAACGCAGCACAGGCTGCACTCGTCGATGCCAGTACTACAGATGATGAACCCATGTAATTAGCAATCGTGCAATGTTTTTAGATTCTGAATCAACAGTTGGTGCCAGCGTGCGTTTCCACCTAGGAAAGATTGGTGTAAATTTGGAGTGAGATATGACTAGGATAGGGCACATAGCTAAGGCAAATGAATATAGGCCCGGCACAGTCACTCGACTTCGCGACCACCGCATCAGAATGCACATTACGGTGAAGAGAAATCTCCTTAGTGGATCTTTAGCACTCGATGATGACATAGAGCGAACCGAGCTAGTGGTGGCTGAACCTTTATTACTGGGTGGGCCCATTGGCAGGTGGGTCATACTTGAATATTCCAGCGATATATAGGTAACCAACCACAAGGGTCTAGACTTTTTGACATAAAAGCTGTGGTACGCCTTCACATATAGTGCCTCCTCTAGATTGAGCTTGACTGGGACGAACCGATGGGCTGAGAGCTTGACATCCGCGGGTGAGTTGAGACCTGTTGAGACATGATTCCGAGACATTGTGGCGATAATCGATGATTTATTCTTCCTAAAATCTTTCGGCTTGGAGTAAGCATCCAACTGCGGTCCAATGCATCGACGCAAGTACTACTTGAGGCAGTGCGTTTGACATGACTCAAGGCAGCTCAAGGCATCGCTTCTTGCATGCGAACTCGGGAACGAAAAATCCTGTAAAATCGGCGAAAATGCAGGCAGTCGAGGTGCAACGAGCTGGATAAAACTTGACCTTGAAGGAAAGATTCAAGACAGTGTTTTAAGCATTTTCTAGAAGAGATGCGCGGTGATGGGGGAGGAGGAAGCGAGGGGAAGAACGCCAGACCCGATCACGTGCAAGGAACACGCCTCCGCAAATGAACGCGTTATTTGTGCCTTGTTTGGTCGATGTTCGAGTGGCAGGCCATCGACCAAACAAAAACCGCATCCGTCCTCATTCCTCAGACATTTCCTCGTCATTATCTCTAATATTCCCCACACCCTCTTACACGACGTCCAACGACCATGTTCAAAAGTATATTGCCGTCCCGGAAACTACCGGACTCTGACTTCACGATGGTCACCTCTCCCGTTGACTCGTCCACCAGCGGAAAGGAGAATCACCCGGCGTTGGCTGTCACAACGAATTTAGACAAACCGAGGACAGAGAAGCAGAAGAAGGCCAAGGGAAAGGAGTCAATTGTCGTACCCCTCCCGACAGATCAAGCGTTTGACAAGCTCCTGGTGAGTGGCCTGCACGTTGTTTTATTCTTTGTGACATCTAACGTCGATCTCAGGACGACCTTCAAATCCCCCGTCCTCTCCGAACAAAGCTGGCAACGATGGAGCCCTCTGTCAAAGCAGCATTCATCAAGTCGTCTCATACCCTTTCAAAAGGCACTACACCCATCATCACGCCCATCTCCCCGCCTGGCCTGCGCAGATCCCACAGCAGCCAGTCGATCAGCTCTTTAGCCTCACCAAGACCATCGCGACTGCAACTCGGGAATGAAAGCGATGTGGATATGCTCCGGTCTCCTCGATCTGCCGATCAAAGCCCTACTGACAGCCGTGGACGTACCTTTGTGCCACCATTTGCTTTTGCATCTTCGTCTCAGACACACGGACGTGGAATGTCGCTGGATATGCCAAGAGCTCAGCCAAACGCGAGCTATGCCGATCTAACTGCAATTCAACGTGAAAGCGGAAATGTGAAGCACGCGAAAGAAAAGAGTGGCAAGTGTGGACCATTATCGCCAATGCGATATTGTAGCATTTTGACCAGCATGTCAAGCACGCAGCTGGATGTTGAGACGGTGAAGAAGCTCAGGTTGCTGCTTAGAAACGAGTCCGCAAGGTGTGTAATGTCCGGGTCTGGATTATTTGTGCGCATATATCGATATTGATTCCTGTCCGAAAGCTGGACAGAAGATTTTGTGTTCAAAGGTGGATACAGCGCATTGCTTACGCGTCTGAACGATATCCTCGAAGTCGAATGGCGGTGAGTGCAGCCCTGAATCCTCGGGATTACAATGTCTGGTTCTTACAAGTTTGGCCAGTGAGGAGCAACATGATGACCAAGTTCTCCATGAGCTTCTACGTTGCGTCAAGGCTCTATCTACCTCGGCGGTTGGCTGCGAGGCATTGCGAAGTTGCTGTCCTACTCCCTTCACCCAACTGATATCCCTCCTCTACTCGGACAAGAAACCAGGCGACATTGGCACTCGCCAACTCATGATTGAGCTCATTCAAATCCTTTTCGAACTATACCCGCCATCCTCCCTGCCATCCGCCGGTAGCCCACTTCTTCATACACAATCGACGGTACACATTTCCCACAACCATGCGCGCCAAACGCCATGGCACAACACAGTTACCGGTGGTACCCTTCCGCAACCAAGTTCACTCATCACCCTCCCCGCACCACACTCCACCGTCTTTTCTCTCATCCGTGCCCTGCTACTTATACCTGCCCCTCCTCCTTCAGAGGATCCGCATATACCCGTTTCCCCACATGCGTTTATCGAGGAACTGCATATCCCGAGGATTTATAAGACGTACCTCCAGGAACTGAATGACATATGCAGAGATTACTTTTGGGTATTCTGCCATCCAAATAATACTATTTGGGATTTGAACGAGACGGATGAGGGTAAAGTGGAGAAACCTCGTGCGCCGGGAGGCATGACAGGAGGTGTAGAGTTTGAGGCGATGGCGTATATGGTTAGTGTTTTTCTGTCGATCGAAAGGTTGAAACGGTGGCTTAAGATCGTGGCTTGGCAGACTACCCACTTCAAGCTGTTGAACTCCATTGCAAAGGCAGCCCAGGATCTGAATGTGTCCAAAGAGCACGAACTCTCCGCACACCGTCTTCACTCGGATCTGTTCCTCTCCGGCATTGATCGCATTCTATTGGTAAATTTTCTTACCAATTGACTAATTAGTATTGCTGACAGCTAGCTTCTTCTGTCCAGATTGCACGCAAAGCGTCGACAACCTATTACCCTACACTTCATCTCGAAATCGCTCGCTACATTGCCGCTGCTTCGCGGGCTGGCTATGAACTGCCATGGACAGTGTCGAGGTTTATCGGACCCCCGCCGTCTGCGATGTGCAAACCTGGATGTGGTAGTAGGGCGACGTCTCGAGCGCAAGGCCAAGCCGGTACCCCTTCTGCTCCGAGCTCTCCAAGGAAAAGGGCGCCTGGGACTGGGACTTCGCCGCAGTTGCCTACGCCTCGAAAGGTCACTCCCATGTTCTCGTGAATTTCTGCGAAAGGTGAAGTCGGCTGTGCCTGCACACCAAATTGTTTCCACGTTGGGGGAGAGCCTTGCAACTGAGTCTTGCAAGGTAAATGTTTGATGAAACTTATGAATAAACTGAATGTTTGTGCTCTATTAGATCGGACTGACTATGTGTATTTGCTTTCTTTGTTCTTGTATGATTTACTATGCCGAGTATCGCCTATGCCCTCAGACTGAGGCTTTGTGTTTTTTCATTATGTTTTAGTGATGTACGACGATGATTTGAATGCATATTTCTTGCAGATGCTGTTCGGAGTGTCGGTCCGAGGAGTCTCCGACATAGCATGCCACTGGCAAAAGTCGGAACAACGAAAGTCGTCTAGTCCACTTCGCTCTCAGTGATGGCGCTCATACTACGAGTGATCATCCCACACGTCTCCTGGGTCCCCGTGCTTTTCTTGCCCCTCAGTAAATCCACAATGCAGCTGATTATCGTCGGTTTTCTTCTTCCCCGGCGACCAGACGAGTACTACGGGCCCCCTCTTATAAGATCGACTGAGCCCACTGTGGGACATTGACTGCGGTCGCAAGAACAAACCTTGGCCAGCGGCGCAAAGGAGCGCAAAAGGTATGCCTCACCTCGCGACTGATTAGGCCTGCAGGACTGATTCCAGCCCTTAGCCGGTCGGTTCCCTGCACTTTCTGATATCCTACACTGGCAGCACTGTCTCAGACGGTGCTCTCGACCCGAATCGTGGCGTCTGATATATAGGCACCCATCCCGGGGAACCTTGATCCTCCACTCTGCTCTCCCAAGATTATCTAAATCATGAACTCAACCGCAGTACGAACGTCGGCGGTTGTAGGAGTGTTGTTACTCGTTTTGCGGTATTGGACGGCGAAAGGCAAGGAGACACGGCTAATCACCGACTTTGCGGAGGTAGGGAGACGTGTGAAGCATGAAGGGGAGTATAATGAGGATGAGTACGATGTGATCATTGTTGGAGGCGGTGAGTAGATGTCATCATATTCGGGCCTAACAGGAAATGACTGTTGTGTTGGCTTCGTCAGGCACTGCGGGATGTGTGCTTGCATCCCGCCTCTCTGAAGACCCTACTATCCGAGTGCTTCTTCTTGAGGCAGGACAAAGGTGCTTAATCCCGCCGACCCCGGGCCCTGCGTGATATAATATGACGATTTTACATGCAGCGGACGAGACAAGATTTTTGCTCAGATACCATCCGCATACAGTCGATTCTGGCTTGGCGATCATGACTATAAGTTGTACACCGAACCGCAAGTAAATGCGGCAGGGTTGAAGAAGTATTGGCCGAGAGGTGGGCATGGACCTGTTTACCCCTGTTATCAGCCGCTCTGACCTTGGCTTGCGTTAGCTAAATTATTGGGTGGATGTGAGTCTCGTTGAGAGTCTTTCCTTCTACCGTAGGCTGATTGGGCGGTGCAGGTACAAATATGAACGCGATGATGTGCGTCACGCTCGAAAAGATAGTTCCTACCTGTGTTCACATTGCATCAGGTTTCACTATGGCGCACCGTCGGATTACGACGAGTGGGCCGAGATCCAGAAAGGCCAGCCGGGAGCCTTGGGCTGGACATACAAAGAATTCCACCCGTAAGTCTATTTCCGCTGACCTATTCGGATCCACGTAACTTGGAAATTGGAACCAGATATTTCCGCAAGTTCGAGAAGTACAGTCCAAGTCGGGAGTTTCCTGATGTCGATGTCACTCTTCGCGGTGCGGAGGGTCTCGTAAACAGTGCGTTTTCTTCCATATTACAAATGTCGTTTCAAGCCCACGAACGGCCACTTAGTTGGCTATCACGGCTATTTCTCTGAGATCACCAGGAAGTTCGTTGAGGCTTGTGATGCAGCTGGCATCGCTCGAAGTCATGACGTGAATACACACAAGGGAACTCTCGGTGTGACAAAGGTACGTATCTCGCAATTTTGAAGCTTGGAGAAACTGAAGCTTGATGCGCCGCCTTGCTAGATCAGTGAGTGAAGTCCATTTCCATTACTTGGTCAGCGATTAATATTTCCGTGCAGTGACCTATATCAATGCCAAGGGTCGGAGGGTGACCATGGAGACTGCGTATCTTACTCCTGACGTCCTCGCAAGGCCCAACCTCAAGGTTGCCACAGGCGCGTTCGTAAACCGAATTCTTTTCGATGGAAACCAAGATGCACCCCGTGCTGTGGGCGTTGAGTTCAACGACAAGCACGGTCGAACATTCCGAGTCAAAGCTTTGAAAGAAGTCATTGTTGCGTACGCCATCTTTGCTCTTCAAGGTTTCTACGAACTGATGATGCAACAATAACCTAGAGCTGGTACCGTTCATACACCTCAGGTTCGTCTTATTTGTCAGGCGGAGTAAGGCCGAGGCTTACCCGTCGCGATAGATTCTCATGTTGTCTGGGGTCGGCCCCGCTTCGCACCTTTCTGCTTTGGGTATCCACGTTGTTGCGGACCTTCCGGGCGTGGGCTCAAATCTCAAAGATCACGTTGTCGTTGACATAGGCTATATGGACAAGACGAAGCAATCTCTCAGTTTCCTGCGACCGACTAGTTTCACCCATTCACTGCAGTTGATCAAGGCCCTCTGGCAGTATAAATTGACTGGAAAGGGTCCATTGACGACCAATGTAGGTTCTCAATATGTATCCTATATAGGGCACATGCTCATCGAACCTGTATAATTTATAGCTTGCAGAAGCCGTTGCATTTATTCGTACCGATGACCCTGACATTTTCCCTCCGAGTGAATTCCCACCAGAGACAGCTGTTGAGGATACAACCACCGGCAAGGCCGCTCCGGATATCGAACTGTTTGTGACACCTGTAGCCTACAATGAACACGGTGCCGGGACTCCCCTAGGCAAAGGGCAATATACCTTCATGTTGCACACGGTCCTTCTCAGGTAACGAGCGCAGAAACCTGTCTATTTATAATCCGGTGACTCATGAAACCATGGTTCACTGCAGACCGAACGCTTCTGGGACTATCAGACTTCAGTCTAAGAATCCTGCCGACTCACCCCTCATCGACCCGCAGTAAGTAATATACCTTCTGTCATATTTGATTGATTTTCACATTCTATCTCAGATACTTGTCAGACCAGAACGATGTCAAGAACCTCATACGTGGTGTCCGCCTGCTGGACCGAGTCGCCCATACTAATCCTCTCAAGGACATAATCGACCCCGCTGGAGATAACCACCCTAAATTGCATCAGAATCTCTCTAAAACCTCAGATAAAGATCTTGAGAACCTTGTGAGAGAACGAGTGCAGACTCTGTATCACCCAACGTCTACGGCACGCATGGCTCCTCTTGAAGACGGAGGTGTGGTCGATCCGTTCCTCCGAGTGCATGGCATCCCTAATCTGAGGATCGCTGATGCATCCATTTTCCCATCGATTGTGTCTGGGCATACGGTGAGTTTTCACGCTACCGATCCGGTCTTGACTAGTCTTGACGCATCTTATAAAGACGGCACCTGTGATTGCAATCGGAGAGAAAGCGGCTGATTTGATCAAGAATGCTGTTGGTGGACAAGCTCGCAGATAGGTACTAAGACTTTGGTTGCGACGGGGATCTGTATTGTATGTACTGTATCATGTATTGTTCGTCTCTCACTTTCATCTACGGAAACATGATTGTTCGTTACTTGATACTTCCAACCTGGCTGATCTCAGTGGATCTTCGGGTGCCGTAGTATCTCAACCGACTAGGTTGTCGGAGGGTTTTAAGTGTCAGAAGAGTCACAACGCCATAGGTAACCCCCCGCTTTCCTCCCTCCGCAAACGCATACTCAATGGCATTCGACTTTTCACAGTTTCTTCAACAAGTAGATCCTTTGGACGAGTATGATATCGAGCGATTGAATGGAGGTCTTGTAAATATTACCATACGCGCGAAGAAATATGCTAGGAGCACTTCGAGCGACGATCCCGGATTATTTCCAGGTCACAGCAGTCTTATCCTTAAGTACGCACCACCGTACATCGCGGCCGTGGGTGAATCTGCTCCGTTTTCACAATACAGACAGGTAAGTGTTTTATACTACGTATCGCAACATTCTTCCATCTGGTATACGCTGAGATGATTCTCCCGATGATAGGTGATCGAAGCTCGAGCGTTGGAATTTCTGGCAAGCAACGAGGACATTCTTGCTGCCCAACGGAACTGTCGGGTATCCATTCCCAAATTGTTGTACATGGATATTGAACAGCATGTCTTGGTCCTGGAAGACCTGGGATCAGATCTAGTGATTCTAGATGAATGGCTAGCTCCTCGTCCACACAGCGGCAGGATGGAGCCCGGGTCTGCCTCGTGCAATAACGTCGCGGCGAGGGTAGGAATATTTATGGCGGCTTTGCATACCTTGGACGTATCCCCCGAAGTTCTGGACACATTCGTGAATGCAGCGACGTCTAATCTGGTGAGGAACGAGATAGTTGGAAACATCCGCAATCAGCTTGAGCAATTTCAGCCATTGGATTGGGATGCCGACGAAGTCTCATTGGCGATAAAAACGCAATTCGAAGAAAAAGGAGGAAAAGACGTGTTTAGTATCGGAGATTTCTGGACAGGCTCCATCCTGGTCAACGCAGACGGAAGTAATATCTGCATTGTGGACTGGGAATTTGCGGGGGCAGGGAAGCCGCTGCAAGACATGACACAATTGGGTCAGAGACTCAACCTATATTGCTTCACTGTACCAATCAACTGATTGAATGCGTTGTGATAACCAGCTGCTCACTTGCATCTCCTTTCCATGTCCGCCCCTAAGCAGCCAAACATCGTTGCGTTCGCACAAGTCATGCACACGGCGTACCGGACAAAATCAGAGGAATCGGGTGCTCGCTGGCTAGGCGATACGCAGGCCATACAGTCGGCTTGGATCCTTCACGGGAGGGAAATGATTGCAAACGGCGTAGAGCGAGATTTCCACCTTGCCTGGAGTAGTAATGCGGAAGAGCAGCGATCGCTACAACGTCGGATGGTGGAGAAAGGGTGCTACTATGTGTCTGCTGCAAAGGGGGAGTTGAAAGAAGATATTATCAGACGAGAATCGTTCCTTAAAGCGTTGTATTTAGCCTGAAAACCTAAACCAGGCTCGGAGGGCGAAAGATTGTCCCAAAAACTTGTTTGTTTGCGAAGGATGTACAGGGTATGAATACAAACACATGCTCTAAAACACACCTCGACTCTTCAGAATTCCAGCCCAACTCTTCGCAACATAGGTTGCGAACAGGCCGGCTTCGTCTAGAGAGTTCTTGACTTTAGTTGAGGTGTCGAGGAGACTATCCAGAAATTCATAGGCAGTCTTTGGAGATACCAATTGATGCAGCTCTGAGATTATACTGTTCATTTCTGGACTCTCCAAAACAGCGCATACAGAAAGACATACCGGCGGTAGAGTAGATAGCAGCCAGTGACGCCCGACGGGCGTACCACATTGTCTGTTAAGACATCAGCATATACTGTTGCAGAAAAAGAGAAGAACATACCCCTGTCGTTGTGTCACCAGAGATCACGCAGGCCTCGTCTGCAACCGAAGCAGCATGCTTCAGCGCGGGCTGAGGATCAATCAAGTGGAAACTTGATGACGACAACGCCATAGTAGCAAATGCCTGAGAAAAAGCATCAGAAAATCTCCCCTGAATGTTGCATATTTGAACGTACTTCTGGCAGTAGTTTGAGTACTGGTTCGTTGTAACGCAGTCTGGAATGTAATGCGTCCCTCACATTCAGAGAAGGTGTCTGTCTCATCTGAGTTCTACCTTCGTCTATCCAGGCACTTGTGAGCGTCCTGCGGGCCTCATCACCTTCACCGAACAAGGAGGACACAGCTGTATCTCTCAACGGTTCCGCATGTGGATTAGGGAGGGACAGCGCGGAAAGCGACAGTGCTTCTCGTGTAAAACCATGCGTTTTCACTAATGGTAAAGCAAGCTGCAAGAGCTGCTTTCTTTTCAGTAATACAGCTGCATCAATTTGTGCAGATTTTCCTCGAATTCAGTCCAGGACTCACCGCAAGTTCGTGGTGGCCATGTTCGGCGAGAAGTGATTTGGCGCCCATTACCACAAAGCAGCAATCGCGGTCGGCCTTTGCCGGTGCACTTTCTTTCATCAATCTTACTCTCGTGCAGAGGCAGTCAGCATACCCACCTGCTGAATATCCACAACAATGTCTGACTGGGGTAATATCTACTTGTTAATCTTACTATATCGCTGGCTCATCAATCTAAGAGTTTAGAGGACTCTGGCAGTGATTCTGGCCCAGTTACGCCTGCTGCGCCGCCGGCTGTGAAGAAGCCTGTAGTGAAGAGCAAGTGGGAAGGTGAGGATGAGGAGAACGATGGACCGGTGGTAAGTTCCTATCTTATTACTCAATGTTTCTCGGTTATTCATTCGCGTTTATATCATATCGCGTCCATCAGAGTGATTGGGAGGCATCTTCGGAAGAGGAAGAGAAGCCCAAGACGTTAGCTCCCGTAGCTGCTCCAAAGAAGAAGGGAACGTTAAAGGCAAAACTGGCGGAGAAGGCTGCTGAAAAGGCAGCGAGGGCGGACGAGGATGACGACGAGTACGACGAAGATGCCGTGCTGGACCCACGAGAGAAGGCGAGACGCGACCGAGAGCGAGAGCTGAATGCCGATCTGAACAATGCAGCCGAATTGCTTGGTGCAGCCGCGCTAGGAGGTGCGATTTGTGCTAATACCCT
Organism: Hermanssonia centrifuga; assembly: GCA_001913855.2. Classification (NCBI taxonomy): domain Eukaryota; kingdom Fungi; phylum Basidiomycota; class Agaricomycetes; order Polyporales; family Meruliaceae; genus Hermanssonia; species Hermanssonia centrifuga. The sequence continues at coordinate 42,633 of MLYV02000108.1, forward strand.
CTGATCCGCAATATTCAATGACTCGTATAGGCACTTCTTCAAAGGAACTTGATTCCCTCATCTCTGCACAACCACGGACAAAAGAAGACTTTGTCGATTTGTCCAGCAGGATTATCGAGTTTCTTATTAAGCAACACCAGAACAAGCCTCTCTATGCCACCTTTGTAGAGCACCATGTACGAGAGCTCGCAATGCCGTTGAAAGATGTCGAGGTGAGGAAGGCCGCCAGTGGCTTGACCACTTTGGCGAATGAGAAGCAGAAGGAGCAAAGAGATAAGACATCGGGCAAGAAGAAAGGTAAAGGAGCTGCCAAGCCAGCTTTGGGTGCCGCGAAGGTCGCAAACAAGTTCGTGGCTTTCCCCCGTGTTCAATCAAATTGTCTTTACTGATTATATGCTAGATTGGATACAGGTATATATGATGAGGCCTTGGATGACTTTGGCGGTGGCCCCGACGATTTCATGTAGACTGTCCCTAAGCATAATATGTAATTAATCCTCGGCCTGTTTTGTCAAAATCAGAAAGTGTTTCTGAGGTTAGGGTTTGATACCATCAATTGCGTCACCCGCACTATTGCTCCCGAAAGTCGAGCATTCGCTTACTCATCGTCGAGAATATTCAGGAATATATACTACCCATGACAATGAATAATCCAAGGTTTGCATACTTCTTAAGCTTTCCACTCGACTCGCATTATTATCCCCCACAATCCTGAATACCACCAGCTCAATTTGAAAAGTAAAGAAATGTCTGCAGCCAAGACTCCCATTTTCCTCATCGGGGCAACAGGTACGCAGTTTCTCTCTAAACTCTGGTAAGGTGCTCGTCAAACTTCGTTTAATGACAACTTGTGTAGGCTATGTCGGAGGAACAGTCCTTCACCGTTTACTCACCCATCTCAGCGCGGACACCTTTGAGATCACCGTATTAGTCCGCTCAGAGGAGAAGGCGAAGAAGCTCGAATCTTTTGGCGTAAAACCTGTGGTCGGATCCACAAAAGATGTGGTCCTGCTTGAAGGACTTGTCGAACAAGCACATGTCGTCTTCTCCTGTGTAAGTTGTCCCAATTCACTGTCATCACATTAGTTATCGTATATTAATCTGTTTGCATCGGGATACTAGGCTGATGCGGATGATCTGCCCGCGATGGAAGCGATCCTCAGCGGACTACGAAAGAGACACGCCAAGTTGGGGGATCTCCCCATTCTCATTCACACCGTAAGTGCTATCGCTGTTTACCTGAATATAGTGCTCATCGGTTGTCTTTCCCATGTTATCTAGTCAGGCACAGGTACGGCAATCCACATAACTAAGCGCGTCCCTATAATTAATCTAACGTTGCAATAGGTGAATTGACTATTGGTCAAGAGACCAAAGGAATGTATGCTACGGATACCATCTATGACGATTCAAATGTCGAACAGATCGAGAGTCTCCCGCCTGACGCTTTTCACCGTAACGTGGATCTTGCCGTCGTCCAGGCTGACAAGGAAGGTATGTACCCCAGATCTTCACGCCTATATACCGATCTCATTTAAGTTACTTTGCGTAGGATATGTAAAGACCTATATCATCCTCCCAAGTACGATCTACGGTATTGCTTCGACCCCGCTCGTTGATGCTGGCATTCAAAACCCTTACTCCATTCAAATCCCCGCGTTGATCAAGGCCTCCTTGGGCAGAGGTCACCCCGGAATGGTCGGAAAGGGTGCCGCTTTATGGGGCTCTGTCAATATCGACGAAGGTATATATATGTTTAGTAGTTGTCTCATAAGTGTACGTACACTTACAAAAAAACTCTTTAGTGGCCGATCTCTTTATCATCCTGTTTGATGCCATAGTCTCTAATCCTGAGTCGGTGGGCCATGGTCGCGAGGGCTACTACTTCGGTTCGAGCGACGAACACGCGTGGTATCAAATCTCCAAAGCCATTGGAAAGGCCATGGTTGAGCTCGGTCTCAGCAAAAGCGACGAGCCAACTGCTTTCTCGGATGAAGAACTCGTCAAGTACTTTGGTTCTCTCGTATGTTATTTTCATAAATATCAGAGCTTGCTGGGACTAATGCAAGATACGTGCGGTGCTAGTGGATGGGCAACTACTCCGGTACAAACTCCCGTGCTCGAGCCAACCATTCGAAGGCTATTGGCTGGAAGCCCAAAAAGGGGACTGAGGACTTGGTCGCTAGCATCAAAGCTGAGGTCGAGGCGATCCTGAAACAACAAAAGAACTAGGTAATGGGAAAGGCCATAGTATTCGGAAGGACACACATAACTGCTGTACAATAGAAAATGCATGGAATAACATAAATTCAGGATATCAACTACCGGCCCCCCTCAAAAAAGGGATCCTTACTCACCTATGATTGCGCATGCCACGAGAACCTCGGCCAAGTTGCATATTTATTCGGGTTGTTGATGCGTTCAATTTCCAGCGGTTTCGAAGAACACCGATTGTCATTCAAACTATGAATTTTAGTTGGATCCTGACGTTAGTAGCGATTCGCATACGAAGAGGTTAATTTGCCAGTGTTCTTTGGACATGTCACAATCCAAGAGTACGACTGGATGTAACTCAGGCTGTATGCAGTGGATGTAAATGCTGTTAGCAGGCCGAAGGTTTGATGCCATTGACACGGCCCGCCGGTGACCGGCGGACCCTCCCCCTGTCTCAGGCTTCGGCTGCTACTTATTGTCGCACAGGCGAAGTTCACAATTAAGACATGTCGGAATGCCACAAATCCCCCATTTTATTTATTGGAGGAACAGGTAAGTGATACTGCTTACAGCTGTTCCAAATTCACGGAACGATCTCGTCTGGCAGGGTATATAGGCGGATCCGTTCTGTCTCGTCTGTTCCACCACCCAGAAGTAGAGTCCTCCCAAATCACCGCCCTCGTTCGCTCGACCGAGAAAGCTGAGAAGCTGCGCTGGTTCCATTTTAAGACAGCTGTCGGTTCAACAGGCAACCTAACCCAACTGGAGAAGCTTTCCGAACAGGCTCACGTGGTTTTCTCATGTGTGAGCGAGCACGCTGATGATGATGATATAAGGGTCATGAAGGTTTAGCTCGGACATCATAGGCAGATGCAGACGACCTGCCGGGTATTCAAGCGATCCTGCGTGGAATGAAGAGGAGACACGATTTCCTGGGGGATCGCCCCGTCCTTATCCATACAGTAAGTTCATCGTGCATTTGCCTGTTTTTTAGTTTGAGAAAATGCCTTAGTCTGGCACAGGCATGGTTTCCAGATACTAGTTGGCAATACAACTCCTGAACTTCACATGTTGACCAGGTGTCCTCGCCACTGAAGCCAAAGGGATGTTTCCAAGCACGACAATTTACGACGATCAAGATGTCGAACAAATCGAAGGCCTCCCGGACAATGCTCCACATCGTCACGTAGACTTGACCATTGTTCAGGCAGATCAGCAAGGTATTTTCAACACAGTTTTTAAGACAACCAAGCTAGATAACACTGCGTGTTATCCAGGCTATGTTAGGGCACACATTGTCCTTCCAGGAACCATTTGGGGCATCGCATCAAACCCGCTAGTAGCAGCCGGCATTCAGAATCCATACTCTCAACAGATCCCCGGTTTAATCAGAGCGTCACTCGACAGAAAACAAGCTGGTATGGTTGGAAAGGGCCTTGCTATATGGCCAGATGTTAACATAGAAGATGGTAAGATAGACGTGGTTCTGCCAAGTTTGACTCATAGATTTCGTCTTGCAGTGGCGAATCTCTACATGAAATTATTCGACACGATTATGACTAAGCAAGATACCGTCGGTCATGGTCGTGAGGGGTTCTACTTTGGGGAAAACGGAGAACATACGTGGTACTCCATTTCCAAGGAGATTGCAAGCGTGCTATTCCAGGAAGGTATCAGTCAAAGCGACGAGCCTACCTCGTTCTCAAAAGAAGAATTGATACAATACTGGGGCTCTGAAGTGCGTTTTATAATATATTACTCGTTATCATTTGCGGTCTTGATAAAGATACCCAGGATGCAGGCAATAGTTATGGTAGCAACGCGCGTTGCCGTGCAAACCGATCTCTTTCTCTCGGATGGAAGCCAACTCAAAGTACAAGCGACATGATATCAAGCATCAGATCCGAAATGGAAACACATTTGCATCATTAAGAGATACATGTACTGTAGAACTCAATTATCAAATACAGAAGATATGTGTCCCTCGTAGCCTCAGGCCATGCGCCTACATAAATCTGGTTTGCATCCGAAGCCCATACATCTCCGCGGATAGCTACTTCTAAAGGAGGTTAGCAGACGCTAATAAAATACACAATGACGAAAGCTCAGTATGTTCACCCTCGCTAACAGTTATCATTCGCGGTACGGCTTTCTTAGTGAATCAGCTCGTACCTTTAGTAAGAATTTACCATGGGCCTTGCCGACAATAAATGGGATTTCGATCACAAACTTCAAAAGTCCTGAGTCGCCATTCTCGGAATCATGTGGTTGTTCATTATTGGAACTGGGCCCTACGGTGTGAACAGCATTGTCATTCTGGGCTGTGACGACAACTCGAAATCAGCTTTTTGTGCCCAGTTTTAAATCATTGCGGGCGTCGGCACTGTCAGCCGTATCAGCACAAGAAGTGATAGTATAAGAGAGGCAAATCCGGATGGCGATGGCCGTATTTGCCCCGGAAGTATCGCTATTTGTGTTGCATCCTTGTATGGAGTGAAAGAATTTGACTACCGTACACATGATCCCGCAACATAACCTTCTTAGGGAAGATGCATTGTCACTTATAGCTGGGGCATGGCTATCATCACGCCTCAGCGTTTGCTTGCTTCTGAATCAACGCGAAGTTAAATGATAATTTCCCCACGCCGTGCACGGCTTGCGTTTCAATCCCACAAATAAGAATCACATATAAGTTTTATACTGCTGAAGTCTCGTGGAATACCATCTAAAACGAACAGAACTGAAGGTTCCCATAAACAGAACAGGTCCAGTAACCCGGTTTACCAGTATAATACCTGTATAATCGTGAGGGTCCAGCTCACAACGACCATAGGTTGTGCTGCATTATTCCAAGTTTAATAACCCTCTTCAACAGTCACCGTGGCTCCGCATGTATAACGATGTGAGTAGATGGCGAAGGCGAAGGCGAACGATGTACCGGAAGTGGGGGAGGTACCGGAGGACGTGGTATAGATATCTGGGTTGGCGGTGAATATGAACCAGGTATAACCATCCGTGGGGCAGGTACGAGCATCGATGGATATGAATATGGGGAGGCGGATCCAGAAGGGTAGAGAGGAGGTGATACCGGCTGCGGCATCTGAGTCCAGGGACCCATTGCATTGTTGGTCTTCTTTTTCTTCCCTATTAATTTAGCCAGCCAGCCAGACTTCGACGAACCTTCTACCGCGTCTGGATACCAATGTTCGGCATTTGGTGCGGGTCCTGTAGGTAATCGTGTATAATAAGAAGGCGGTGGTATAACCGGAGTTTGGTGGTGTAGATGTTTTTTGCCTTTTGCCTTCTTGGAAGGCCTGGTCCCTCCGTACTGATCCTCGAAGATAATGACAGGTGGCTGCACAGATGATCCATGCGACTCCAAAGAAGGCTCTGGTAATTCTGAACTGGTATCTCTGATAATAATCATTGCCGGTTCAGATTGTGATTCTTTCATAAGATTGGGTCGAGAGGTAGTTTGCTTATTCCGGCTTTGTGTAGTATGCGGCGTTTGAGTAGCGGGGCGATGCTCGTGGTGTCCCTCTGACCTTGTCCCAGCAGTCGCTAAAGGACTGTATCTGAAGTACCAGAGAAGGGGGGAAGACCCGTGAACACCTGTGACGGAGCCTTTGTTAGGATTGAGTATATCCAGTATGCACTTGATGCTAACCTCATAGATAGTCATCGCAAAACTATACACATCTGTCTTCTTCGTGGTGACGCCTACTGACATCTGCTCTGGAGACATCCACCGTGTAGTGCCCTGCATCTCAGAGGGCTTACTCTTGCGTATAGTGGTGGAATGGACCTTGATCCTAGACAGCCCAAAATCAGATAGACAAGCCTCTCCACGACTATCTACTAAGATATTTGTCTACCGTAGACATCAGCATCAAGTGCTGCATGGCTATAACACACTGACCGCTTTCAAATCGCCATGAATAACACTGTGCTGGTGAAGATATACTAGTCCTAAGGACGCTTCATACAACTATAAGATCTCTTTAACTTGAACGGAGCTAATAATACTCAGATTACGAGGCACGCACCAATCGACTTCGATTCACGGATGGATTTCTGCGTAGGTAGTCAACAGCGTCACCGTTTGACTTCAAAGCGCAGACCATAAACGGAGGATCAGCTATCGAGCAGGCTCCAAAGAACTGAAGAATGTTTGGATGCCTCAGTCGTTTCCATACGTCTATCTCTTGTTGTATAGCCTGCATAGTAAAAGGTCAGCTCCATTGTCACTGCGGCAAAATCAAGAACCGACCGAAGAGGGTATACCCCTTTCGAGCAATTTCACAGCGACCTTCGTACCCCGCCAGTCGCCCTCAAATACACTTGCGAAGCCGCCCTCTCCTAGCTTTCTATCATCGTGGATAACAATATCAAGCGAGGTGATAACGAAGGCGTCGGGAGTGATCTTCATAGGACCCGAGCGTCGTTGAATAGCATGCAACCCACTTTCCAGAAACCGGCGCTCTGTAGAATCTGGAATATTCGGAAGGTGCTGTGTAAAGTCTCAAATGAGCGGTGAGAAAAGCGGAAGGTGCATGCAATATCTTACCGTGTGCAAGGTCAACATAGCCTCTTGCATTTGTTGCTTATGAATTTGAAGTTGCTGGAGGAGAAATGTTCTGGACAGCAGACTACCTGTAAGCGGACCATTTACTGACGTTAAGAATATCGCGGTTATCTCGTAAAATGCGATCAAAATGCCTCCGCATCGTCTCAGCGTCTTCCTTCCGCGCGGCTTCGTTCTCCCGCTGAAAACGATACACGTCAATACTGGCACCAAGCTGATGAAATTTCAGCTTGGCATGGAATTTAGATATGGATCATGACTCGCATTGAACTCTTGGACAGCTTCAGCCACCTCTTTATACGCCCTCTGGATTCGAGAAGAGATATCCCCACGCCATAGGGTTCTCTGTAATAACGACCGTGTTGAAAGCTCGCCTACAATTTCCGACAGATCAGACAGCGTGCTGTATTGCAGGAAGTCGTTAGCAAGCCTAATGTAACAATTTCATATCACATACTTTGATAATCTCTTCAATTTCGATGACACACGTGCTGACCCACCGTCTGTATGCTCAATGTCACGCTGTATGAGCTCCATAACCAAACTCGCGTGTGTACAAAATCGTTTGCACTCTTCCCCGTTCTCCTTGATCTTCTCCGACGCGGCATACAAGTAATTGATTGCGCCAATGACAGCTTTCACGGTCCCCAGTGGATCCATTCCGGATTACCAAATATGCGAGATACAGAGAGAACTAGCGCAAACACCTCCAAATGCGACTCGAAGGGGTAAGGAGCATGTAAATGGCTGATTTCAGAGGCTGCTCGATAGTACGTGAGAACCAGTAGCAGAGCAGACGCCGCACACAGCCTCAGCGAGAATTAACCTACCGTGCATATGTCAATCTGTACAGGAACGAACAGCCGCTTATGCACCCGTCAAGCACGTTATCGGCGTAAATCAAAGAGTGCAACCCAAGCCATTGAGTACCACAGCACAAAGTATGCCACTTGCGGACTGAGTAGGGTGCAGACTTGGCTGCGAGTCCTCAAACATCATCTATGAAGTCAAGAATGAGAATTTAGAGCTTCCCACAGATACACTTCGATTTCAAAAGCATGTAGATATCGAATTAGCGGCTTGGACGATCGTCATAAGCCTAGACAGAGAGGCATACTTCTGCCCACGGTATTCGCCAAGTTCGGCCCTGACGAAGTGACGTGTAAGGAATGCCGAATGGAGGTACCACATACATTAATCTGAGTGGAGTGGGTGAAAGATGAGCCCTCAAAAGTTTCGAAACAGCGCCTTTTAGGGCCAGTCTATGTCGATGTTAAGTGAGTCTGGGTCACGAAATTGAAAATAAATAAATAATGAGACGTACATGGGCCCTTGGGAACATGAACTGACCATCGGCGGAGATAAAACATCCCTGACTTAGTCTTCGACAGGAAGCATGTAAGTGGTGGTAGGTAGTAGGGCTTCCTCACCCCTGAAGCCCAGGTCTTCTCAAGCAACGGAAGTGTTGCCAGTATAGGATGGGGGTAGCTGATGCACGAGGCGCTGACCGTATCGCACGCGAAAGAGCATATGCCATAAGAGATACGAGATTATCGCACAGAGCGAGAAACTTGTCAGAACATTTGGAAGAGAGCACGTTTCATATACAGTTGTTAGTATCCGGCGGAACTTGAAGACGGGGAAAGGAAATAGGATAATCCGGGTATTGGGACCGCTTTCCTTTGCCTGGCAATAGCTAATATCAATGTTCCTGATTTCATCAGTCAAATGGGAACGTAACGTACAGTTCTCTCACTAGTATCCAGATGGGGAGCCAGGGTCACGAGCGGAGGGGAGATCGCTCAGTCAACGGTGCAAGGTCAGTGATGTGAGGCACATGCTCACCTCGAATCACGAAATTAGCGAGTACAGCGCAGAACAGAAGGGCGCTGATTATGAGAGGCCCTGTTATTTGGTCTGCCGAACGGTGAGGGTCAGATATCTACAGCATCTAATCCCACCGGTGGTACGGTAGACGAAGGTGGCGGAGAAAGACGAACCGAAGTGTCCAGGATCGCGTTTCCGGATCATTGTTATGCGACGCTGGTAAACCGCGTATCCATAGACCTGAGAGATATGACCACAAACATCAGAATAAAAACCGAAGGGCGCGAAGTTGAAGAGTCACGCACCAACACCCCCACACTGATGGCAGCGTAGATATACGCAAAATTCCGGGCTATTTGATCTTTCGACGCGTTGAAAAGCGCCAGTGAAAGTGTACCGATCAAGACGGCGATGTTCAGGTAGGATACCCAAGCTGGATAGCATAAGAGAAGTAGCGACTAACGACATGCGGGGTGTTACGTACTTCGCTCATTTGCAAACCAGACCTTGCCCTCAACCTTGATAGGCGTTGCAATCTTCTTCGGCACTCGGACTTGAGAGGGCACAGAGTTGATAGCATGATAGTCGCGGACGGTTGGCATCTGTCCGTGCTCGTCTTGTTCCGCTTCTGGTACATTGTCTGTACGGGTGTAACGGGCTCGCCGCCGGAAGGTCTTCTTGGGTAGAGAGGCTAATGCCGATGGCGAAAATGGTGATAGTACCTCAGACATAGCATGCCATGATCTCCGGACAAGTGAGTGGCGCCAACTATCATCGTCCTCGTCGTTGAGCTCGGTTGGTCTTGGGATGCGCTCGCTGTTGGAAGCCATGCTGAGTACACTAGGTCGGTGCAGGGAACCAAGAACGTGCAAGCGCCAATAACGGAAATTTCTTCCTATCCTACAAAAGGTATTGCAGTTAAGTCCCAATTCATCTATATATGATCTTATTGCGGGAAGTTTGCATCAGAAATAGCTAGATATGGAGAGGATTGGAGTAACAACGTATGAGCGTCTGATATTTATGTACTGAAGCTGACTCGTTTTAGTCACAGAGTCCATACGTCACAAAAGTGGCAAAGCAACTGTTCTGGTACGTTCTCGCATGTCCTCCAGCTCTCGACAGCCGAGGCGGGCTTTCTCGCTCGAGCACGGGCCCGACCGTGGTTGGGATACTTAACTCCAATCTCCTGATACATTTGTGTCTTTCCTCTTCATTATAACACATCCCTCACGACCGTCACATCATCTCCACTATCTCGACAATGGGCACAGACTACTACAAGCTTCTCGGTATAGGCAAGAGTGCTAGCGAGGATGAGATCAAGAAGGCTTACAAGAAAGCGGCAAGTAGAACATATTTTCTGCCTTAGTGCGGCCGTAACTCATGAAGACGTAATTAATGACTTGTAGGCATTGAAATGGCATCCTGATCGCAACCAGGGATCAGAAGAAGCGTCGAAGAAGTTTAAGGAGGTGAGTCCTGTTGGGCATTGTCGAGTCTTGTTGATACCTAATCTCAGCTCGCTGGTTTTTAGATCTCAGAAGCCTTCGAGGTGCTCAGTGACAAGCAGAAGAGGACCATCTATGATCAGTTTGGTGAAGAGGGTTTGAAGGGAGGTGGTGGTCCTCCTCCAGGTGCCGGAGGAGCTGGAGGTTTCCCTGGTTTCGGTGGTAGTGGCTTCCCAAGCGGTGGGAGCACAAGTTTCAGTTTCACATCTGGAGGGCCGGGAGGTTTCGGCCGCAGCGGCGGTTTCAGTCCAACAGATCCGAATAAAATATTTGAGTGAGTCTCCTCGACTATATGCGCCTTTCTATTCCAGTACTGACCCAGATTATCCATCAAGAACAATATTTGGAATGGGTGGAATGAGTGGAATGGGTGGCATGGGTGGTATGGGCGGCATGGGCGGCATGGGTGGTTCTGGCAGTCGAGGCGGCTTTGGTGGCATGCCAGGAGGCATGTTCGGCGGCCACAACGATGAAGACGACGACATGAGCGGTGCGCAGTTCTTCGGCGGTGGTATACCAGGTGGTATGCCAAATGGCGCCTCTGCGCGCCGTCGCGAATCCTCCCCAGCACCGTCAGGTCCTTCTGAGATCACAAGACCTTTGAAAGTCTCTTTGGAGGACCTGTATTCCGGAGCGACGAAACGATTAAAGGTCGGCCGGAAACTCCTGAACGGCTCGACGGAGGACAAGGTCCTCGAGATCCAGGTACACCCTGGATGGAAGAGCGGCACCAAGATTCGTTTCCCAAAAGCGGGTAACGAGCAGCCAAATGGCGAAGCGCAGGATTTAGTATTCGTGGTAGAGGAGAAGCCCCACGATCGCTTGAAGCGGGAGAACAACGATCTTGTCGCCACCATATCAATCCCCCTAGTGGACGCGTTGGCGGGTGACGGAGGGAAGAAGCCGATAGAAACATTGGACAGTAGGAGGCTGCAAGTGTCGATTCCGAGTGGCATCGTCAAACCCGGAGCAACAACTACTGTGCCCGGTGAAGGCATGCCTATCAGAAAGGAGGGTAGCGTCAAGAAGAAGGGTGATTTGATCGTCCGGTGGGAGGTCGTCTTCCCAGATCGCTTGACACCAGCGCAGAGGGAAGGCATTCGGAAGGTATTAGCATGAATTCGGTTCGCTAAGTGTATTACTCCTGGACTTTACTTTTCTGCCATCGTGTATTATTGCATCTAATATACCACTAGTATAGAACTGATACCCACGAGCCGGATCAATCAGTGAAGCGCGAAATTTGCGAAGCAAGGTCCTGCCTTATTACGACTCAAGGTGACATTCCTCACCTTAAGCCGAGAATTTCTCGCCTTGCCGAAAACATGATTGCCACCGACGGCAGGAATATTAATGTCAGGGATGTGAGTGCATCCTCAGTGTGATGGACAGTTCAGTTGATGGTGATCGTCCCGTGGATACAGTTCACGCTATTCCGCGCTGTAAGAAATTAAAAGGGGCGGTGCCCCAGGTCGATATCTGCACCGTCCACTGAGCCGATGTCAGTCAACTCGGAATTACGATCAGCTAGGGACCAATAGCGTGCGTGGCATGTACCGGCAAATCGTTCGACGACTTGCCACTCCCTCCCACTCTAGCCTCCGGGTCTAAGATTGTGTCAAGGGACTTTTTCATGCACCCCGCTTTTCAACTCCTCCTGATGACTTGACGTCGCATCGTGACACATAGCTTGCGACTCTCCCAGGTCTCATATCCAAGCCGATTACTTCAGCATTCGCACGTACGTGGTTGCAAAACATTTCCGCGCAGTAACGCACTCATGTATTGACAGGGAATCGTCACGTAATTACTTTTTTGAACCAATAGAAGTGGCTTTATAAGTTATACTCGACATTACCTTCAATCTTGGACCTGCTTGGCGCCAAGACTAGCAACTCCCTAGTTTATCATTGAGCTGCTGCATATTTTGGGCAGACGGCGAGGTCCTACTCCTTTTACTCGGAATATTGGCTATATTGGTTACTGGGCCGGTCTATGGTGTTCCTTATTTACCATTCAATCCCACAAAGTGAGTGCTTCTGCGGCCAATCAAGCTTCCACAGCTGATGTACCGCCTCGGAGGCCCATGTCATATACCGCCATGATGAAGATCCCGAGGAGGTTGTTTCAGACGATCTTCTGGTCTGGGGCCTCGTACAGACCCTTTTTCCCGGCCGTGATGTATACTCACTAAAACGTGATTCAGACTATGTGATAGCGTGTACAGTGTACACTCTATGATTGATGCACATTGATTAGTGTCTAAATCAATATTTCACATGACGGTTGATATTTACCGGTTAACTTCTTAGGATCCTTGCCGAGAACGGGACAAGGTTACAGCGGAGAGTCGGAGAAAATGTCAATTTCTGGTAATAAGGGTATGTGATCTTCCCTTCGTTTTTTGTGGTGTGTTTCGAAGCGGAAGAGTCAAAATGAAGGCAAGGTCGGCCAGTATTCCCCTGCTGAGGCGTTGTCTTAGTCTGCATCCGTGGTCCAGTGACATTGGTCAGTTTCTTTCTTTTAGCTTCATGAAGTTACTCATTGTTACCAACAGACCTCCTCCTCCATGTAAACACACTCTCGAACGTCGTTATGTAGCAATGCAAGGACATTCAAGTGCTACATTGTTATACTGTCTTGCCGCTGAGTATCCTCTTTATACTGCGCTTATTAGCAGGTTGATCAGGTCCTTCACGTCGTCCAAGAATCTGTACCTTGGTGCCTATCTAACGCGGGTTCCCAACTCCTTGCCTTGTGGTCACCTTACAGAAGGCCGGTACCCGGTCGGTCCGTTCAAATTGAGCCCGTTGCAACGGGTCCAGCATGTCAATGGTGAGTACCGCATCAAGATGGCTTATCTTGTGGTTACTCAGCAAAGTTTCGGTGGACTTCAAGGCAATTTTTACGGCTATCTGAGTGGATCTGAGCCGCACCCGTCTGACGGAGGCCTTTGACATGACTGCGGTAAAGGCTATCCTCATGTCCACCAGTGATCGGCGAGATTTCCTCGGGATTCATAACGTCTGCGCATCTTCCAGACGCGCTGATTCATGCTCCAGCGTTTGATTTGAGAGATAGCCAGAGGACATAGAGGGCATGGGAAGGTAAGAATGCTATACTTGCAACGTCCTATCACCTGCCCCCTGATGTCTACCTCCAGCAGGGTATGGCTTGTGGGAAGATTGCTTAATGCCTCATTGCATGACTGGATAACGTGATGCCTCGCGGCACGCACGGTGCTCAAGTAGGATCTTTCCTGCAGCAGACAGTAAGTTTGGAAGCTATAGGTGAAATCTCCGTCCTCATGACCCACGTCTTGGGACCGTTTACAGCCCTTCTTTGATTACCATTAGCTAAAGCTGGACCCGTAACTTCGCTCAGTCCGCATCCGGCACCATGATATCCATCTACTTTTCTACAGTGGCCTCCTCAAGGTGTACAGGGAACGTGCACATTCATTCAATAGATTCTGCCATGATCCCCGTTGAATCCGTCAACGGCGGTATAATCATCCTTGACCGAGACGGCCATTGTATCTAACGCGTTACAGATGCGATGGCTTTGTACCGTGAGTCCTCTTTCTTCCACTCGGTGATACACTAACAAACGATTTTTCTACCAAGGTCGGCATCTGTGCTAAATAGACGTCACAGAATTGGTGTACTACACGCTACATTCAAAGCATATTCCGACTTGGCTGGTGTCAGTCCATTTTCCGGATTCTGTGTAGTATGAGTGCCGAATTCACCGTGTGGGTTTTTTCTGATGAATCCTTTTCTAATTTAGGACACGCATCACAAGTGCATCCCCTTATACTGTGTCAGTGGCGGTCTCTCCCAAAATGCAAATCATAAGCACTCTCCGTACATACCGCTTTCTCCGGTCTAGCGTCTCTCGTTATGCCATACACGCTTCTTGGAACTTCTACAAAGCGCGCTCAACACATTCTTACGTACAGGGTCCTTCCTCAGTCGAAACAGCCAACTTCACCGCGAAGTTAAAGCTTGGTCGGGCAATCCCGCAGCGTGCGACAATCACGTTGAGTGAGTTCACGCAAGAAGATTTGTAGAAGACCTCGTGTTTAAGAAAATCTCGTTTTCAGGGTGGTGCCATCACATATCTGGACGCGGGGCAGGAGCTTTCAGTCAAAGTTTCAGCGCTCCGACGATGCTGGTTACTATCGGGTCAGTGAGAGTTTGGGCTGAACGCTACAACTCAGACCGTCATGCTGATGATCCGGAGATCACTGGAAGGGAACATAATGCGCACTTTAGGTTACCAGCTTGAAAGACAGTGTGTTGGTTGCCTGCTGTGGGGAGTTGATAGGGCAAACCGGGAGTCAAATTCAAAGGCAGCAGGGGAGGCCAGAACCATGCCGCCGAGAATAAGCCGTCAAAATTCTCTCGGAGATGGAACACAACTCGGTTGGCTCGTTGATTCAGCCAATTGCGCACACGGGGACGCAAGAAAAACGAGCCATAAACTGGCTTGCTCGACCGCTTTACACGCGATCCCAGCTGCCTGTACTAACACAGACCTTGGCGTATAGCTTCTACGTCATTCGGGCCGGCCTATTTATTGGAATTTCTCATTGACGTCGCACTCAGTCGAGATGAATGTCCAGGCCAGCCCTCTCGCTTCCAATCCTTGTGAGTTACGAAAACTCGTTCCCTCAAATACTCGACGTCGATTAGCCGCCCATCCATTTGTAATCATTCGATGCCCTGCCTTTTCTTACCCACTAGCAATAACCTGAAACATGGCGGTCTTTTCTTTTTTTGAACAGGAAAAGCTAATCTTATAACGCTGTGTAACCCTCGGGCTACGTGAGCAGTCCAGAGAAATGGGGGTCAAGACTACAGTCCCAACAGGACAGGATGGCGTGCATGTGTCTGGCCTGACAAGATTAACTCCACCACGCTACAACTCGCTGATAGGCCTCAGGCTCGAACTCCTCGGACACGGACTCAGAAACAGCACTGCAACCTGGAGGCGCGCATGGCCTCTGGATTCCATAGAGGAGGGTATTATCGTCGTAAGTACCCTAAATCTCATTC
This sequence comes from Hermanssonia centrifuga, assembly GCA_001913855.2. NCBI lineage: Eukaryota > Fungi > Basidiomycota > Agaricomycetes > Polyporales > Meruliaceae > Hermanssonia > Hermanssonia centrifuga. The sequence continues at coordinate 57,830 of MLYV02000108.1, forward strand.
GTTCGATTCAGCTCTGCAATACTACTTTATCTAATAGCTCTCACCGCACCCTTCCAATCAGTAAATTTTTGGCACCTCATGCCTTGGTCGTCAATCAAGCCAATGCAATAATCGCTAGTTCTCCAGTCCGAGTACTCAGCGCTCAGCAATTACGAGATCAGTGTCTATCAGAATTGCTGCAAGGCGAAAGGTGAGCGGCGCGTGGCAACTTCTGTACAGTAAATAAGACTGACTGTCGAGATGTAGACTATGAGTTGATCAGACATGTATCATCTCTGGATCTATAGAACGGTTGTAGACTCTTCCACTAGTATCGTGGCGCAAACGGCTGCTTTTTGTCGAGTGGATACTATAAGCGGGATTATCTCGGCTGCTGACTTGGTGCGTCACTAGCTGTACATCTCGCTCTCAGAGACGGGGGTTTACTGCTATTAGGCTATTCGGGTACGAAGGTATGGCTGGTACGTTGTCATGAAGCTTCGACGCATGATACGTACCACGGTCATTCTGGGCTGTTTAGCTCAGAGCATTCTGAAAGCTACAGTCTCAGAAAAAAGCTCTAGATCCCCCAGGGTAAAAACCCCGCGCGACCATCAAATTATGCATATCCCTTCTTATTGCATCATAGTCAATCAGAACTCAATCGTGGACGATTTCATTGTCCGGGAAAGCCATCGTCTTGTGAGCCTAGAAACAAGACTTTCTAAGCAGACTGATCTACATTTCCCACCCCTTTGAAGTTCCAGCGACGGCATATGCCCTTTACAGGCTCCACGTATGGATTGTGCCTGTGCAATGGAACACCCGCTGATCCTCGAACCAGTCTAGCTGTGTACTACCAACATCGCCCTGTCTCTCCCATCCTCCGCAGCCACCGTGTGTTCAAACTTGTATGGACGCCCTTCCATGCATTGGGTCGATCAGTAACTTCGATGTTTAGGTTTACACAAGTTTTCCCAAGCATATCACTGCTTAACAGAAAGGTTCACAGCGCCCATCCATATCCTTCGCAATGAAAGCAGCTTCACATGTGCCTTGATTTTGATCAAACTGAAGCCTTAGCTGAAGTTGGGGTTAGGTTCGTCGCGCTCACGTCATAGGTATGATATTCTTCCAAACATTATCCGCAGGCATCTTGAAGTTCTGAGACAGGGCCCAGACGCTATTTTCAAAAACACGTTGTACGACCGGACTCGGATGGACGATGAGCGCGACAGAAAGGGAAGAATGGCCCGCAATATACGCAGTGTCTATTTTTTGCGCTCTAACTCCAAGGATTATACAATTTTAGTCTACGGTATAGTCCCTCTAGAATCCTAATGTAACGGTCACATTGGCTTATCGTTCGCCGTCAGGTTCAACTTGACAATTCGCCGACTGTCGACTGCGAAGTCTCCGTTTTCTGACTCGATCCTGATATATCAGCACATCAGTTTGAAGTCTCTTTGGCTCACTTGAGTATCAACGTACACAACATTCACAAACTTGTGCCGCGCGAAGCGACCGGGCGTTGGCGCTCCTGTTGTGGAGGTTTTACGGACGTTGTTGATGATATAGTAACCTCCGAGCACACCGTCCTAAAACAAGACGATTAGTTGGCTCCATACACGCGGGGGACGAATAACCTACTCGATTGGTATCGTCTCGGGGAACCTCCAAGGCATTCTGCCATTGGACCTTTAGCCGGAAACCTGACCCTGACACCATGGACAGGATAAATCGCTGCAAGTCTAATTGGCACAGCTGCTTCCCATTGGTACTGAAGTCGATGTTTTGCGAAAATGTGGCATGTATCGCTCGCAGGCATTCGTCTTCCGACTTTGCCTCGAAGACATTCTTGATGTGCTCGACGGACCAATCGTAGAGAGTAGGGAGCATATTGCTGAGGAGATCGGTTATACAAGGGGTGGAAGTGGGATGATGTTTGAGGATGCGTTGTTGTGGCAATACCGTGAGCAGACATCTGTACTTATATCTCACCGTTTAATTACACCGCCAGGAAACATCCGCACTTTGTGGCTTCTCCCACGCTGCGCCTATTTTGCTGTAGAGAATCAGAGAATATGACCGGAATCGGAAGTGAAGGAATACAGGATGACAACGTGGTCCTTGAGCGCATCCTAGGGATGGCTCGTAGCTTCCAACAACACTTCTGATGTTTGAGCAGGGAGAGACTTTGAGTTAATCTTGTATTCCCAACGATCCACGATCGGATGACTTCGGAGTCTGAGAAGAGAAGGTTGTATCATCAACCCCAGTCGACCTTGTGGCGTAAAGACATACCACATGAGAATCTTCCCAAGAGCACGGCACTCGACTCGTCGCCGCTACGCCGTGGCAGAGTAAGGACATTCGGACCCAAAGAACTGAAACCACTTGGGCATCCCTGCAAGGATCTCGTCGGAACGTCTCCATACCGTGCTGATTTCTCAAGACGCAGCCGTATCATTGATATGCAGGCACCACAGTTTCTACGTGTACGTGTCGAGCTCTCTGCTTTCAGTATCATACCGTACGTAACATCAGCCTTCGTGTAATTGCCTCCGCTGAGACTACATGCCTAAATGCAAAAACGATATCACGGAAATGTCATTAGTGCTTCAATTCGACGGAGATCACGAGATATGCCCTCTCCTCGTGTGCAACAATAAGGCAAGATTCGCGGCAGAATCTGGGGTATGCAACGGCACCGCGGATGGAGTCAGCATCCCTAACTTGATGTTGAGCTTTATATGGGACATTCACCATATCCGCCGGATCCGCTTGTATGACATAGTCGCGCAAATGAATAGAGTATATCGTAGCACTGTGGGACCAGGGCGAGCATTCAGGGGAAACACTTTGACGAACCTAGAATATGCGCCCTGTCGGCGGCCGAGTTCCGAACTCATCTATATTTCTGCCCTGCACGAAGCGGTAAAGGAGAGAACATGTTAAGCAAAGTCGGTGATTGCGTATGTTGAAAAGGGGAACCTCGGACTGGCTGCGGATTTAAAGAATTAGCTATGGCAAAACGACGGATATTTTATACAAGCCCTAATCCCAAGCTTAGATCTATAAGCGACCTAGCAGCGAGCCGCCGGAAAGCAGAAGTGAATCGTTCGGAGAAAGGATGCCGAGATCAAAGTCAATACCCAACATGTCTGTAAGTTACGGAACTTGAACTCACAAGTTTTCGGTGCTCGCCTAGAACCCTGCAGGAACACGGAATCGCAACACATTCGCTAGACATTGGAAATTGAAGGCGGCATCCGATGTATGGTATAACAATGATAGATTAGATTGGCCAAGCCATCTTCTTCTCCAGCTGTCTTCAGCGGCATCCAGAAGCCTACGAGAACTTCAAAGTATAAAATACATCAGAATACTGGAGCTAGTGCCATTCATTTCAAAGCCTTTTTCATTTGCTGCGGTCGCATGCTATTAGTTGATACAGAGCACCATAAGATTGTTGATTGTTTCTCACCTCTTCCATCTCATCCACATCATTGGTCTCTATCCGAACGATCTGCTTCCCTGTGGCTTTCTCAATTTGCTCCATTTGAGACCAGGTCCGTTTGTCATGTACAAAATTGATGGAGATGCCCTTCCGCCCGAACCTTCCTGTGCGACCTATTACACATTTATCAGAACGTGTCAAAGAGAAGTTAAGACAGTAACAGACCAATTCGATGAATATAGGTCTCGATATCAGGATGTGCGTCATCCTTGTTGTTCCTTTCGCCGCGTTCATTGAGGAGAGGAAGATCGTAGTTAACCACCATGTTCACTTGAAGAATATCGATTCCACGAGCGATGACATTCGTGGTGATAAGAACCTTCTCTCGGCCTTCCCGGAAGCTGTCGATGATCGTGTCGCGCTCTGAAGCGTCTTTCGCGCCATGAAGTGAGGCTACTTTATGACCCTCAGCAGACATTCGTTGAGAGATGCGGTCAGCAGTATGTCTGTGCTATAAAAACGGACTATTAAAACGGAAATGAACAGCGATTTCAAGATCCGCTCACCTGGCAGAAGATGATACTCTGACCGATCGTCAACAGATTATAGAGCGAAACAAGGACTTCATATTTATGCTCCTCATTCTTGCAGTCCATGTAGAACTGACGGATATTATCCACCGAGAGCTCCGTCTTTTGCAACTCAATCTTGTTCGCGTTAGGTGCGAATTTGTTCGCAAAGTTGCGCACGTTATCTGGGAATGTGGCGGAGAAGAGTAGGATTTGTACCTGATTGCGAGGGAGCATGCTAATTTCCGTGGAGAGAACAAATTGGTTAATGCCACTGCGAGTATGAATATAGAGCAGAGCGTCTATACGTACTTCTTCACTCGCAAAGTTTGGTCTCCTAGTCCATCCTGATTCAACATGTCGTCTGCCTCATCCAGAACGAACACCTTGACTTCTGACACATCAATCACTCTCCGCCGAATGAGATCCGTCATTGTTCCAGGTGTGCCAACAACGACATGTGCATCGACACGGGTGACGGTCTTTGGCAAGTGGTCTTTGATAGCGTATTCTGTCTGCACGGCAGTAAATTTCCCCATCGCCACGACGACGGACATTATCTGCCGGGCTAGTTCACGGGAGGGAGCGAGACAGATGGCCTAAACAAGGATACTCAATGCATGTTTTATTTTGGGAATGCGAGACCCAGGAGGATAGGAGATACCTGTGTTTTGGGCTTTGAAAAATCTACTCTGCTCAACATAGTGAGGACGAATGCCGCGGTCTTTCCCGTGCCAGACTGAGATTGACCGATCATGTTTTGTGGACTATAACGAAACATTATTCAGCAAGGTTTCATGTAGAAGTGGGATATAGGCGTACGGATTGGAGAGAAGCAATGGCAGTGCACGTTCTTGGATCTTCGAAGGCTTTGAAAAGCCCATATCATAGATGCCCTTGAGGAGATCTTGATGACTACGCAACAACATTCTAGATCATGTAATCAGGATACTGCGGTGAAACACTGACAGCCCAAGTTGTTCAAAAGTCTTGATACTGAATAAGGGCGAATTGGGGTCCGCCTGCTGATCAGCTAGCGTAACCTAGAATAACACATTACTGTTCAGTAAAACACCCCGTTAGTCAAGGCAGGATTTTACACACCGAGACCTCAAAATCTGATTTGACTAGATGGCTGGCATCATCTAAGAGCAGACAAAGGCCGTAGATTCAGTTGAGATTCTAAAGACTGGTGGATGAACATACCATCCGCTAGTTTAGTCGCTTCAGCAGCTGGAGTAGCTTCTGAGTTGGGCTCGCTTGGTGCAGCTGCAACAATACAATCACTTGAATATGGGCTGTGTTCAGATTTAGATATAACTTGCCTGCAGGAGCTGGTGAATAAAACCCGTCGGCATCTTTCTCCATCTTCGCAAGTAGTAGTAGTGAAGCAGGTCGCAAGCAGGCGTTCAAAGAAAACGGTTACTTGTCGGAGATGTAATTGATAAGATGCTATAGGTCGGAATCTAATCTTATCTCTCTTGTCATACTAACACAACTTGACGGAATATTTCCAAGTTCTTCAAGCTCTTGTCGGTATAATCACTGCTCTCAATTGCAGTGCACAAAGTCTATTTACCCCGTTTCCTGGATATATAACATCATCTGAAAGGACAAGCAAGCTGGTGAGCATTTTCTCACCTCCGCGAATATATTTGGATGATCCTCATGGACAGGCCCGGGTACTCATGATATGTTGTCTTTAATTGTAGGCGAGGTATTTGACACGCCATATGTCGAGCCAATTTGAGACATTATTTCACCGTCTCAAGTCCGGGGTGTCCACGGTGGAACTGGCTTATGTTCCCCATGATCAATGGCCGCTTCCACGACGTCCATCTGCCAATGTCACAACATCAGGGCCCTTACGGATCTCTGTCCTCGATTCTTCCTTCAATCCTCCAACCCTGGCACATTTTGCGCTGGCGAGCACCCATGCTCCCACCTGTCTGAATCACGACAGCTTAGGCTCAGCCGATTTCGACGCGAGGCTTCTCCTGCTGTCAGTACGGAATGCAGATAAATCACTGAAGCCTCATGATGCCACGTATGCTCAGCGTCTTGAAATGATGATCCTACTTGCCAAGGATCTCATGGCTGAAAAGGACTCGCATACTCCCAATGGCGAATCCAATCTCGCCCAGCCGGGGCAGTCCAACGTCGCAGTTGCTATCATAGACGAACCTACGTTCGTGGGGAAATCTCAAGTCTTGCTGGAATTCTTGCAGGAACGGCTAGCCTCGACCTCTGTTGATGAGAACCGTCGAGTGGAGGGGAATGACCAGTCTGGTGCATCTACTACTCCAACGCCTCGCCTTACTTTTCTCGTGGGCATTGATACGCTGGAGAGAATCCTCTTGGCTCGATACTATGCCTCTGAGGAGGATATGCGCCAATCCCTCCGCCATTTCCTTTCATCCGACGGGGACGATTCTTACATTCTGTGTGCTCGGAGAGTCACTCAGGGGCTCATAGAACCAGAGAATACACGGGAGAGGAAAGTATTGAGCGCAGTGGCTAAATATCTTGATTTCGACCGGGTTGTCATGGTCGATATCGGCGCTGAGGTCAAGACCTTGAGCTCTAGTGAAGTAAGGGAGCGAATTGGTTTACAAGATGCTCTATGGAAAGAGATGGTCACAGAGAGCGTCGCCCGCTACATCACAAGGCAAAATCTATATGCTCTTCACGATGGAATATAGTGTGTTTAGATACGACAGGAAATCTATTATGCAAGTAAAGAAGTACATGGGTTCGTTATATTATAGAGCATACACAAGAAATCGTGAGGATGATAGCGAAAGCAATAAATGCAAGTCATAAGAGCCCAAGAATGTCCACCAAAGCGAGATACGAAGAGTCAATCAGAGGAAGAATCATGCCGACGTGGCTTGTGCAAATGCGATGGCGACGGTCTAATCATAATAAGATCAGCGAAAGACCAGGCACGCTGAAATCAGTCGTGTACTTACCTCGGAGTGGCTGAGAGACACATGGACCTTGGAGATGCCCTTCGCTTCGGCTGCTGACTTTGCGTCACCGTGGAGAACAACAGTTGGCACACCAGATGCATCAGCGATGATCTCAATATCTTTCATGGGCGCGGCAGCTCCTTTAGATGATACTCCGAGTGCTTTGAAAACGGCCTCCTTCCCGACCCAGCGAGCTGCGAACGAGGCTTCGGGACACGGCTGCGCTTGGCAGTGGGCGATCTCGGCGTCGGTGAAGTTACGAGAGACGAAGGTAGGGTTTGATGAGGGAACCGCCGAGATGAGCTCTGACATTTGAGATTAGCATCACAGCCTTCCTATAAAAACGGAAACCTCACCTTGGTCGACGCCGACACCAGCTGTGGACTCCACGGACAGGATCTCTGATAAAGCTTTGACATTCGAGAGGTCCATGATAGGCTGTGTTGCAAGCTTCGAGGCAAACGCGTAGCTACCAGTCTTGGGATCATATGAAGCCCTCGCCAAGGAGTTGAGAAGAACGGGACCCTCCAACTCTTTGGTGTACGGCGGGCTTTCCTTGATCTTCACGAGAGAGTTGGTGATCATCATCTCGCTCATCGCCTTGTATGACAAGTTGTAGCGGACGCGGTTCTTCGTCTGGTAAGTTTCGTAGGCCGAAAGCTCAAGGGCTCCAAACAGGAAACGTGGATGAAGAATCAAGCAAGTACCGCCCACTTGACCGAAGCCGAAAGAAGACTGATTGCAATGAGACGTAAGACTGGGAACAACTAAATGCGTGAAGACGTACCATGAGACCTGCCCGAATGCCATCGGTGTGAATGGTCTTTGAAGGGAACATGAGATAGGTATGTTGTTTGAAATTCGAATCGACGTTACTATCCGAGAATCAGAATATGGTATGCGTTTCGTCAAGTTTAAGCAGTACTCACTCAGCATTGCGGTTTCCAGGAACAACGCCCGAATAGACACTCTGTAACAACCCGGCTAGTTGCCATGCGGCGGAACCACCCTTCGAATGACCACAAAGGCTCTTCTGCGCCATGATAGGAACTGCGTTGCCACGCGTGCGGGACAAGGAGGTGAAGATATTGTTCCAGATGTCCGTCTCGTTCTTCTCCTACAAATTTCACAGTTATCAGAATATGGACAACATCCTGGCAAAATCAGGAAACTTACGTTCGCCCCAGTACTCGTACCGTGGATAGAAAGTACTCCGACATCATCAATCGTTAAGCCCCAAACGGCAAGGGCACGTCGGAGCGGAGCGATACGAGCATCAGTGCCTTCAAGCATGCCGTAGACAGCTAGTGCATCCTTCTCCTGACGTCCAGCCTCTTTCTCAATGTCAGAAACACGAGAAGCAAAGTACTCTTCGTCGACCTCTTGGTTCTGGGTCTTGCGGTACTCTAGTTCTCCACGCAACAGCTCCCTTTCGTTTGATAGCCACTGAGAAATTTGCGAGCGGCGGAAGGAGAGCTGACGGACACGGTAGTCAAGGCTGAGGATGGGTAGAGGGTGTTTCGAAGGCACTTCACGGGCAATCGATAGAGCACCTCGCCCAGGAGCGGGAACGGATCTGCCAGCTTTGTCCCTACGCGGAGCATAAGAAAATGCAAAAAGCAATATATGAAGCACTCACGTAGATGTCGATGTAAATGCTACAATACCACGAATAGGCGCGCCAAGCTCGAGAGCAGTCTTCGCATTCATAAGTACATGAACACCAGTACCCTGTGCTTCCATGAACTAGAAAGCAGATCAATGCAAGATCTCATCAACTGAGGAGATAAACTTACGCCAGAACGCGTAGTGGTGGCAGGTCGTGACATCTCTGCAGGTTCCCGGCCCATCGCGAACTCCGTCTCAGCATTGCTCGTAGCCTTCATGTTCGCAAATTCGTACGACCCTTCTTCACTCAAGTCATCGAAACCGCCAGCGAGCATCACTTTAGCTTTGCCTGAGAGCAGAGTATCGCAAGCGATTTCGATGGATTGCAATGCTGTGGCACTAGAACGAGGAATCAGCGTTTGTCGTTACCGTCATCTGTCGACGCTTACCATGCACCAACTGGAATCTTGATCGGACCACTGGAGGACAAGAGTAGGAGGTTGACCCATCCTGCAGTTGTATTGATGAAACTAGAATGTGCGTCAGCAGGAAGAAGTCGCGATAACCGAAGTGATAACATACGTTTCTTGGAGGATATCATTCTGAACCTCCTTCTCTTCCCGACGATCCTTGAACATCTGTGCAAGACTTTCCATTCCACCCATACCACTACCAATGCTTGTGCCCACTTCCGAGGGATGCAAATGCTGGTACAATTCATAGGGATCAGTGATTCCAGACATGTTCAGAGCCTCCGCTGCGCAAACGAGTGCCCACAAAGAGGCACGGTCGGTTTGAGCGATGATGTCTGCCGGTATACCGTAACGACCAGCATCCCATCCAGTTGGAATTTGACCAGCGACGAGTCGGCTGAACTTGAACGCCTTCGGCACGAGTATGCGTGCACCCTTCTTGAACTTTACAAACCATTGGCCGCCTTCGCCAGCCCAGACATCGCACTTGTCGCCGTGTTCATACTTGAATTTTTCGGCTTCGACTTCTGCAGCCTCGAATGGCTCGAGATCATGTGTGAGCTCAACCTCTTGGTGGAAGACCTTCTTTTTGGGGTCATATCCACGGAAGAGCTCGGGTTCTAGATGACACATTAGTGAGAATGCCACCAAGTCGAGAATTGATACATACCGATTAAACGAACACCAGCATGACTGAGGATATCCTTCTCATAGCGTGCGCGCACATCCTTATCATCTACGGGTTCTCCGCTCTTCGCATCCACCCACCCAACATATAGAGAGCCATCCTTCAAGCGACCGTCGAAGTGTTTGATGTATCCCATCATCCAGGCCATCTCGATGCAACCTTCGATGGTAAATTCACCGCGAGCCTCCATCTCCCACCTGGTACGCGAGCTACCCCAAGGTCCAACTTCTGCAAATCCAGTGACGACAATGACCTTCTCTAAATCAAGCATTCCTCTTAACTTCGATACGTCCGCGAGGGATTCCATAGATTCCAAGGTCGGGAAATCAAACTTGAAGTTAGCACGAGGTGTGACATTGACTGTCTGGAGAACTCTTTCAGCGCCCACTCCGTTCATGATCTTGAAGTCCGAGGCATTGTCTCTGGCGATAGCCCTACGAAGATCACTCTTCTGCTTGAGGCCCAAACGAATGCGAGTAGTGACCTCAGCCAAGTCTGGAAGACGATCCATGCCGCCGTTCAAATCAGCCCAGATGGGTTCCACTTGAGTGATACTGAACAGCAAGGGATGCATGAGGCCTAAGATGTTGAAAGCCATCTCCTTCGCTGAAAATGTGCGAACACCGTGGCTCTCGAGTTCATGCGCGACGGTATTTGTAGCATCCATGAGTCCTGTGCCTCTGGTCCATCTGAATAACCTAGGTTAGAAAGTAATGACATAGACCACACGGAAACACGTACCCAATGACTGCACCAGCAAGGCAGAGATATTCGCCCCAACTCTCTGAATTCCAACGATTGAAGAGCGTCTCGAGGGAAATCTTCGACTCGGAGTAAAGACCGTCATTTCCAAACAGACCGTGGTTAGGAGAAAGTGGAAGGATGACCTGGGTGGGACGAGTGACGAATTGGCGACTGGCCTTCTTGATCTTCACGGCACCAAGAAGTCGTAATAGGTTTACCAACATGATACGATGTGCGAGCTCGGACTTGTCATCAAGACCATCAATCTCACGTCCATTTTCAGGGACGGCAGCGAAGGGGAGAATGTAGTCGAGGTCCAAGCCGAGAGTGGCATAGATGTAGTCGACAAGTGCCTCAACATCTTGTTTTGATCCTTGATTGAAAGGAACCACAGTCAAGGCGGAGCCTTTGCTGCCGAAACGTTGGAAGATACCCTGGTAGTACTCAACTGTTGCACGGCTGTAGCGAGATGTTGTGATAACAACGTGAGCACCGCCAGAGAGCAAACCCTTCAAGATTTCCACGCCGATAGAGCCCTTGCCGACTCCAGTGAGAAGCGCATTCTTGTCTTTGAAAGTGGTACCAGAAGTGGCGATTTCGTGCAAGATGTCGAGGTACACTCCCGTCAAATTGCTGCTGTACTCCCAATTGGTGCCAACCTTGCGCTTCAAGTGCAGAAGAGGGACCTTATCGGATGTGACGGAAGCAATGCCCGACACCTGTGGACGCAGGAATTGAGATGATGATCGACGCATTCGAGCGCCGCGAGGACGAGATTCGGGCCGCTTATGCAAGGAGCGAACAACTCCCTCGTACAAGGCCTTGATGCGATTCTTTTGCTCCTCACTGATTTCGGGCTGCGACTTCACCACATTCCAGAGCTTGAGAACGTCGTCTTGAATCTTCTGAATATTGGTTGGAGCGGAGATGGTGTCACCACTGGCCATTTCTTCGACGTATGCCTCGAGTTTCCGGACGTTCTCGCGGACTACCTCGGAATAGACGATGTCGCCCTTCTCCGTAACCTCGGTGTGGGGAGCAGTGGGGAAAGTTACTGTATAGAGTGAAGTGAGCATGTGTATAGTATGGAGCACAAGTGAGACACGTACCATCTTTGTAGAGAGGAGGCTCAGAAACAACTTCACGACAGTTGTCGATTAGCTGCTGGCCGAACTGCTTCGCTAGCTTGTAGTTTTCACCACGGTTGGCGTCGCATTGGTCGATGTAGTATTGCATATAGGTGACGAGTTCAGGGTCTGCGCGATTCATGATGGCGATGCAACGAGCCGTGATTTCACGGTCAACGGTCGTGAGACGACCAAAGATGATGTCATAGAACATGAGGAGTGCATCCTGGCGTACCCAGTTCCAGGAAGAATCGAAGTGGCGGGCCTTGAGAACATCAAAAGCGGGCTGAATGCCGTCAATGTAGGTATCGCCGTGTTCCTTCGATATCGAATCCAATCTCGCCTGTAAGGTAGCGGTGTTGGCCTTCTCCGCATCGTACTTGAGGTCACCAGCACGAGAATCGCGTTTGAGGTAGCGCATGTATACTTCGATCTGCTGCCGAGCAAAGTCCTCCTGCTCAGCTTGGAACTTCTGGAACTCTTCACTGTTGATCGTCGGACCACCAGCACCCGAACCGCCTCCCCCAGCTGCACCTCCAGAGGACAAGGATATACCAGATCTTTGGGCGTAAACTGCTACAACCGAGTCCAACCAAGCCTTCGCCTCAGCTTCCGCGCCCAATCGCTTGGGAGGCTCCATAGTAGCGCCGAGAAGAAGAACACCGTCTGCGCGGACAGGCCCCAATCCCCAAGTCTTCGACAGGTACGACTTGATAGACGACATATTGAAACCTCCAGGCATCTTACCGCCAATCAGACGGGAGATCAATCCTGACGTATATTTGCCCAAGCCACCGGAGAAGCCAACACCGAGCGCCGAACCGAGTTCTTCCAAGGGAAGCTCTTCTCCTTTCTCTGGAGCGGAGGAGAACTCGAGCTGAAGATCTCCAAGGATCTCATTCTGCATAGTCGATTTTCCACCAACCAAATCCTTCACTGATTTTGATAGGGGGACCTCGTCGACCTTCTTCTTCAGCTTCTGCGCAACAATCACCATCAAAATGTCGATGGCTTTCAATGGTGCATCTTCGATGCTGGCGGCACCGCCCGCAGGAGGAGCGATTGGTGCTGCGACGGGAACAGCGGCTGCCGCGACCGTTGAGGGCGCACTAGACGGCGAGGACTCAGTCTCAGTTTCGGCGGCAGCTTCAGGCTCGTCCTCGAATTGGTAGTAGACCTCCTTTGTATTCTTTGCATGGCAAAGGATGGCACGAGTGTGGCTAAGAGAGTCGTCCTGAGTCTCGTACTTCGCCTTCAGCGTCCTGGTAGCCATGCCTGTAAGAGTAGGCGAGGGGCCAATTTCCACAAAGCGTTCGAACTTATATTGATGGAATAGGATATCCTGCGTCTCGATCCATCGAACCGGGGATGCAAATTGATATGCTAGCAGCTCGACGAGGATGATGTATGCGAGTTTCTGGCGATGCTCCGCAGACCCCCAGTTGTCTTGGTCCCACTTGCGAAGCACTTTATCAAGACGAGGCGAGAGCGTCTGGTCATAGATAAGTTGGGCATAGTCCTTAGAGACCTCGAACGGCTTGGCAACCAAGTTCGGAACATATCTTCCAACCAACATGTCGGGGTTCAGATGCGCAGCGTTGATCTTCTTCGATAGATCTGGAGATTCTTTAATTATGACGATGACAGACAAACAAAACATGATGCTTACAGGCTCGGAAGGGCATGACTCCTGCCCACAGATAACGGGAGTGGAAGGGGACGTCAATACCGGGCAGAGGGATAGTTGCGAATCCACGCTCCAGTTTGATGTAACCCTCCGCCTCTTGTTGCTCTTGAGCACGCTTGTAGCACGAGTCGACAATCTCCCCAAGCATCTCTTTTACTTGGTCCACGGTGAACCTCTCAGTCAGCTGGAAGATCGTACCAATACGTCAACGTTTGCACTTGTCATAACGAGTTTCCACATACCTTGGAGATGTCGATCTTCTCCACCTTCAAGTAGTTCAGCACGTTCGTCATAGTCTGCAGCGCGATAAGTTCTCCGGCGCACACATATTGTTGGCCCTATTATGAAAATATTTAATTCAGTCCGGATTAGAGATTGCAATAAGCTCACCTCAACGTTGAAGTTGACAATCTCAAGGAGACAGCCGGTGCGGTGGGTGATATTATCTACGACCTCACGAAGGGCAGCATCATTGAAGGTCTTTGAAATGCGGCTCGGATTGACAGCACACATGGCATAATTCGAGCGGTTCTGAGCGTCGCGCTCGACAGCACGCTGCATCGTGATACCACGGTAGAACACGACATCGACAAGAGCGGAAATTGGCAGAACATCTGCGATGGAAGCGAGGGCTGAGTACTCTCCAAGGGAATGACCGGCAAATGCAGAGTCTTTCTGTACGAAGCCCTTGAACCGCATATCTTCGAATGCCGCTCGTTCTGTGACGACAAGAGCAATCTGGGCGAACTGAGTTGCAAAGAGGAGGCCGGATGGATGGCTGAAGGTGTAGCGCTGAGTTCGGACATTAATGTCGCCGAACAGCGGGAGTGTCTTAACGTTGCCATCCTTGTCCATAGTATCGTAAGTCATGTCCATGTAACGTTGGCGGATGGCTTGGCCCTTGATACCACCGAAATGAATGGTCTTCTCCTTGGGGTTGTCCTTGACGATCTCGATGATGGAGAACCCATAGACTGCAGTGAGATGAGCGTCGGCCGCATCCCACACGGAGCGCGCGGCTGGGGAGTTGTTGTAAAGCTCCATGCCCATTCCAGGCTCCTGAGAACCCTGTCCAGTGAATACGTACACCGTCGTAGGCTGAGCAACTTCAGCGGTGCCTTCCAGTACTTTCTCACCACGCTGGTTGACGGTTTGCACCTTTACAACGATGTTTCCGTCTTGCATGCCGATGTGCTTGATGTTAACGGTCAGCTCATCGCCGGGTAAGATCATTCCGACAAAGCCGACGTCATACCTGAAGAAAGCCAAGTTAGCAAATATAGGTTGTCACCTTAAATCAAACTACATACGCAATGACACGATCAGGACGACCTTGCGCAACAACAGTCTCGATATAGCGGCGGGTCGCAGCACTGGACCACATCCCATGGGTGATAGTTCCAGGGAGAGAAGCGAAGTCAGAGAAGTAGGGGTTGATATGGATGGGATTGAAATCGCCAGAGACCTTAGAATATGGCTCGTTCGTCGAGGGGGAATTGAAGACAGCGACGCCTGGAGGTGTGGCCATGGTATAACCATCATTGGCAAGCGGAGTCATTAAACCCTCAGGCTTGCCATGACGGTGAAGGTAGTCGACGACGGGGTTGCCCCTGCTGTCATCGTTCAAGAAGTCCACGGACGCAACCTTCACAAGACGCTTGATTTGGTCACGAACGAAGACATCGCCGGAAGCGGAGACAGACTTGTAGCAGGTCTTGTTGCGGTATGTAACCTCGGATTTCACTCGGAAGACCAAGATTGTTCCAGCCAGAAGTGGCTTGGTCTCATCCTCCCATTCAAACCACTCCTTCGAGTTTAGGACTCCGACTGATGAATCGTCTGGGAGCTCAACAACATAGTCCGGCTCTTCCAACAACTCGAAGGTGTTGTGGAAGTCGTCGAAGCGGCCACGGTACAAGAACGAAGAGACGACCTCGATGACGGGAAGACCATCCCTTGTGACGAACCCTTTCACCTTAACGGACTTGCCAGCGTCGGAGTTGATGACGGAGACGATACGAGCCTCCGCTTTACACACGTCACCAGCCTTGAGGGGAGAAGAGCCCTTTACAATGCGGAAGCCGTTGCTTAGATGTACAAGTTTGAGGAGGTCGCCGTCAATGGATGCTGGGAAGATCGCCTTCATGATCGCCTAGATAGTAATTTTCATAGATTAGTCACAAAAAAGTTAGGCTGCTGCAGCAGTGCCTACCTGCCAACCAGTGACAATAGCGAAATCCATCGGAGCTTGGACTGCATCGGTCCGCACGCTCTTGAAGAGCTCGCCTTGGTTGCCAACAATGCCACAGAAGGCTTCTACAGCAGAGGCGTCGATGGTGACCTCGGGACCGGTGTAAGTGGCACGAACATCGATCTCAGGAAGGACTTTGTCGTCGCCAAACCACAGCTTCCAGTAGAACTCTTTGATACGCTTGTTGCGATCCGCAGCGATCTCGTGGATGGGAGCAAAGCCCATCGATGGCTTGTACTCGAATTGGAATTGCAGCGGGACAGAGACGTCATGGCGGTCTTCGAAGACTGTCACGTCAATGAGGCGAGAGGCCGCGTTGTACTTTGTCTCAACCGCCTTGAAGTTAGGCTTGTGATCGCCGTAAGAACGAGCCGCGCCGAAGAGGGAGATGGACACACGCTGGCCATCCTCAGTATCAATTACAACACGTTGTTGCTTGCGAGGTGCGAAGAGCCTGCGGAGAGGATTGTCGATGTGGGCGGCACCCTGGACAATTGTGGGTGTGACGAGAAGCGCTCTTAACCAGTCCAGACGAGGACCGGCAAGAGTTTCGAGCCAGACGGAAGGTTCGGGAACAGAACTGCCAATAGTGTATATGATCTTGTTCTCCTTGACCTCATGACGAAGGCCAAGAGCGGCCACGCTGTTCGAAGGGAGTGCGACTGGCTTAGCACCAAGATAATCGACAGTGGGGACCTTGCTCTCGTCGCCGCCGTAAATGCGGTCCAGCAACTTCTGGGCGAGAATTGATGTGATGTTGCCCAGCATATCTTTGATGGGCTCATCCTTGACCTTGGAATGCTTCACAGCGACGGGCCCCTGCAAGATACAGACACGTTGAGGGTCTTGATCAAACACGGCATCAATATCTTCCGCAGCCCAAAGAGAATCCTATAAATCAGTTCAGTAAAGCATATGAATACGGCAGACTTTTAGAAACGAACCTTCTTGAACCAAACTTCAAAGGTGGCATCTAGGATGGGGATAAAGGGAACGGGCTTCTGTCCAGGACGTTGGGAAATAGCAAGGAAATAAGCCTTATCTTCCGAGGCGAGGAGTTGTTCAGAGGCGAGCGGATAAGCCTTAAAGAACTCTTCGATAAACACATGAGGCTTGTCGAGGGACGTGTAGGACTGCAGGATCGAGGCCTTCGCGCCGCCATTCACTCCAGCGAAGCGCTCCTCGATGCGCCGCAACCAATCGCCAGTGAGGTTCCTCAGAGAGAGGTCGACCCAACGCTCTTGGTGGGCAACATACATCAAACGAACCATACGCAGGACGACGTCCTCATAGGTCATGTCCGCGAGGTCCTCAACCACGCTTCCGTCTTTCTTCGAGCCAAACCAGGGCTTGTTGAAGTCCTTGTTCAGCTTCGCGATTACCTCCGCTTTACGCTCCTTCAGCCATGCAGCACGCTTCTCCTTAGGGAGCTTGAATACAGTGTCGTCGAACTCCTTCCACAACTTGACACCCCGAGTAGCGATCTTATGAATAGGTTCTCCAAGTTCCGACCGCACAGTGAGGATCCCACCAGTCTCCTTGCTGTACGTACCCTCCCACTTCGCATCGTCGACACCCTTTGCAGCAACGATGAGATCCTTCACAGACGAGCTAGTATGGGCTTCCTTAGCAACCATGACGCGACTCGCGAACAGGAAGCCATCGAATGGCATTGGTTGTGCGCCGTAGAGGTCGACAGACCAATCTCCGGTGAGATAAGGCCAGACATCATCAGCACCGCCGAAACCAGAGCCTCCCACGAGCGAGATGTTGCGTTGCTGGCGGATGGAACTATACGTTGCGAGGATAGGCTGATGGAAGTCCTCGCATGAATGATGACCACCAGCACGACCACCGGTCCACTGAAGAATAACGGGGAAATCGGGGTTTGAAGCCGCGATGTTGACGACTTGACGAATGCCATCGACGGAGCCCGGCTTGAACGAGACATGCTTGATGCCTGCATTGCTCAGAGCTTCGATGATCTCCGCAGCCTTCTCGGTACTGGGGATACCGGCAGCGACACAGAAACCTTCGATAGGGAGGCCTTCCCGACGCATTTCTTGCCATAGGGGGAACTGGAACCCGAACTGGCGAGGGTTGATATAGAGCGCATTAAGCGTGATACCGACTCCTGCAGGGATTTGACTCTGAATTTCCGCGACCTTAGCGCGAAGAGCGGCGGCATTGTAGTGTCCACCACCCGCCAACTCAACGTGATAGCCAGCGTTGAGAACCGCGCTGACGAAGCCAGCTTTCACAGTCGAAGGAGTCATACCCGCAACCATGATTGGGGGTTTACCCAACAAGCGAGAAAAGGGCGTGTCAATATGGAGCGTGCCGTCACTGTCAACCGTACGTCAGCGATAGACAACGACGAAGTATGCATACACTAACCTAGTCTTCACCAGACTGGGCGAGTACTTCTTGCTCCACCAGTCCTCGCGCTTGATGCTCTGCGCATCAAACAGCTCTGCGATGCCCTTCGACTTGTCTCCTACAACGATAACGCGCACGCCGCGTCCATCCAAGTTGCGTGCAGTGAGAGGACCGATTCCACTCAAACCGCCTGGGCCGAAATCCACAGCATGCGTAGCAGCTTCGGGGAAGGCAGTGGCCTTCGCCCAGTGGATGTGCATGGTAAAGATCTGATCGCACAATGCCTTCGTCAAAGATGTGGTGAGCTCTCGCAGATCAGCACCTAAGTTAAAGTTTAAGAAGGACCATGAGCAGAAATCCGGAACTGTATAACACGCTGCTCACCAGTCTCGGTGTGGTATACCGGAATTGCCAGATCCTTTACAGTCCATAATTCCTCTCCTCCCAAATCCTCCTGGAATAATCTCTCCGTTGCACCCTCCAAATAGTGGCTGTGGTATGGTACGTTAACCACCAAGAAGCGTACAGAGAACACCGGCTTCCTCTGAGAGAAGGGAATCTTGCTCTGGTCGAGCCCACTGGGCGCACGCACTTTCCTCAAACTGGTCACAAGACCGTACAACGCACGCGCAGGGCCTGTGACCACGAACGCCTTCGCACCATTGTGCAGTGACACTTGAAGCTGAGAGTTAGTGGGAAGGTGTGCATTGGTCTTCTCAATGTGAGAGTCGAGATCCTTCAAAGCGAGGCCCGTTACTGACAGCATGGGCGTAGGCATGCCTTCGCCGCCATCGATAGAATCTTTGATTACGCTGGGCTCCAAGGCGAGCACCGGGAACGCTTCCTGTCCACGCTTAGATGAGAAGAAAGACCACCGGAGGGCCTTCTCCGAGTTCTCGACAAAGGATTCGGGAGTAGTCGACGCCGCAATACAAACGGCAGATATGATACCTTGAGAGTGGCCCGTCGCGCCGGCGAAACGAGCACGGAGCTCTCCAGGCGTCAGATTGGCAACACGGCAGACAACCAAGAACTGCGCGAGTTGAGTAAGAGAGATAAGTGGGAATGAAATGGGGATTGACGCGAGATATGCGACGGGAGGTCGTGGAGTGACCCCGCTAAGCCAAGAAAGTACGTCCAGGCCGTGTGTATAAAAGTTGGTAGATTCTGAAGCTGCTGTCAAGGGTAGCAGCACGTTATTTGTGATAGTCGCGATGAATGGTGCGACGTAGGGTTTGTAGGTATCATATAGAGTTTGAAGCTCGTCAAAGTAGACTTCGTTGGTGCCCTGACCACCAAAAAGTGCGTAAATCGAAGCCTCGCTCTTCTCAGCCGCCTGTAACAATGCGGAGACCGGAGGACGAGGGACAGTAGCGCCTTTCTGCTCGAGAGCAGCAAGGGCGAAGTAATAGGAGGACAAGACAATCTTGCGAACATCGGTGTCGAAGACTGCCGAGATCTTGTGGATGTCTTGCTCGGAGAGGTAAGAGGAAGTGAAGTATTTGAGGGCATTGTATAAAAGCGCTGTGCGAGCATGGGAAGATTGGGGCTCAACATCGAGCTTGTCGGCGATGAATCTAAGAAAAAGGGCGAACAACTCTACAGTCGCCTCGGTTTCGTTCTCAAGTTGTACAGTCGTGTCTATTGTGTCCTGGGTATTGCGCTCTGTAGCGAATTCATCACGGATAACTTCAGCAACGATCCATTCGTCGCCGCTTGCTGGAACGGGGATTGAAACCTGGAAAATAGACATGATGAGTTATGTCCATTTAATGTGAGATTCGTAAGACAGGGTTAGAACAACCCTGAGAAGCGACCACATCTAGCCTTGCGCTCCGTACAGCAGATATATGCTGACTCGTCTATGACAAGGGAACGCCCCTCTGTCCAGCCCGAACTATTCCATCGTTCCAACACCTGCTTCATCGGCCCCCGACTTCAGAGAGACGCGTATACTCACAGTGATCAGGCCCGAATGGACTTGAAGGGGGCGGGTTGAGATGCCCTGACCGGCACAAGATGTAGACGAAGATGCCATGGTCGTCGTAAAGAATAGCGACGACGTCTAGGACAATCCAGAGGGGTCTTAAGGAAAAAGAGCAGTGGTCGTAAGTCGACCTTTGATTTTATGTAGTTCAACCCCCAAAGTTGTAAGGCTCTCCGCGTACCCCAAAGAATAACAGACACGGCTATTTGCCTCCTGCCATTTTGGACGTAAAAGGAAATTTACCGCGTGTCGGACGAGCGCTCCAGTGAAAAAAATCGGGCGCTTCAGAGCGAACTCGTCCCATCAAAATCATCCAACATTAGTCAAAATCGCACCTAATTGACTCCTCTCTGCGGACACGTTTAGGGCAGACGTACGTTTGGGGAAATCAGTCTGGGGTTATTCAACAGCGTCCATTGTTCGTAACTTCCATGATAATTGCTGCGTGGCCGAAGAAATTGTCTCCGACACCGAAGGAGCGTCGGTCCGTCCTATCAACCAATTAACGGAAGGCCTCCGTTTCCTAAAAAGTGTTGCCCGTACTAGGTGACAATATTGCACATTTCGGCGTAAAACGGTTTGTATATTCTGCCTGTCACCTCCTATGTGCGTATTATTCATTGTCCTCATGACTCCCCCGCATTCACTCTGTCTCCTTTTGCACCAGTACAACAATTCTCTGCGCTAGTATCTTTCAATCTCACCCAGAACCATCTTCTCATTCCCTGCATTCCGCACCTCGTTTGCTTGCGCTCAAGTCCGCTGCATCCGTCACTTCGTCCCTATAATATTATGTGCGACATGTCAGGCTTCTGTCCCATTTGTTGGAACCTACACCTTCCGCAACGACGAATAGGTCAATAGGGTCGTACTTCGCCTTGATAGCTTCCAACTTGTGATAGTGATCACCAAAGAAAGTATACTGAGGGTTGATCTCATATAAGGAAGCCTACATCTATGGTGGTTATCCGCACAGCACTCTAGACATGCCCCACATACCTCATTGAAGTAAGCCCCCGAACTGGGTGCTAAGTCGTGTAATGTTGTGACGTATTGCTTCAGATTGTTCAGAGCCCCGTTAATCTCATCAGCGGACGCTCCTTCCTGCCAAGTCGATGCAACGACGGTATGTATGAGAGCTTCACGCCAAGCAGGGTTCAAACCCGCGGAAGATGGTTTCACTTTTGAAACAGCCCCTCCGCCAAGGAGGCTGGGAGAAAGTACGTCAGACAACTTCCTGGCCGATGATGTATAAACCACTCACAAGAAGTCAGGAAATGGCAGAGACAGAATTGTATCCGCCACCTTGTGATAATCGTCCTCGATCAATTTCCTGGGCAGTAGCCTGGAAGCAATCTCAACCGGAGCTCCTACTTGACCCGTCTCGTTGGTGAAAATGAGCTCATACAACGAGTAGAACGAGTCCACTGGGAAGCTGGTGGCGACATCAATGCTTAAGGCACCACCGTTCTCAACGGAGGAGTGTGCCGACAAGTTCTGAGCGAAAGCGAAGAACAAATTCAGGGTAGCGTTAGCAACTTCCCAGGAGATATCGGGTGCGATGTAGAAGAATCTGAGAGAAGGTGCATTTGTAGGTGGGCCGGGCACGATAGTAGCGTAGCCAGCCCATCCCCCGTCCGACAAAGCTGGGGTCACCCGCACGAATTCAGTGAAGAGTTGGTTCAGAACTGGCGACGGGGTACTAGCTGACGCATTATTGACCGTTGTATTGACGTGTGTCGAGAAGAAGGCCGCGATGAGAGGAGTTGAGGGATGGGTTTGATAGGTTACAGACGTGACGATGCCATATGTGCCGCCGCCACCTCCACGGAGAGCCCAGAAAAGGTCGGGGTTCTGGAATTGGTTCGTTATAAGATACGCCCCGCTGGAAGTCACGACTGTGATTTCGATAGCGTTGTCCACACCTAGATGCCCGTAATTATGGGCAACGCTTGATAGTATAACAAATTTCGCCTACCTAATCCGTATTTGGGAGACAGAGCGCTGTGTCCTCCACCTTGTAACCAGCCACCAGCTGCGCCTACTGACGCCCCTGGAGTCAAACCACCTACAATAACACGGCCATGTGCATGAACTGCGTCGTATGCTTCATGCCACTGAACACCGGCACCAAGAGATATCACTGTAGGGTCGATTAGCTAAAGAATTGCCATATTACAGCAAGAAAGTAGTGTACCCTGATTATAGACGACTGGTTTAGGGGCGCCGTCTGGCGTGAACGTATTATGAAACGTGATATTTTTCATGTGGTGGGTCCACAGAAGAAGGGAGCCTCTAGCTGAACTGCGTCCAAGATAATCATGGCTGCATGACAAAATGTGAGTCTTTTATCTCTCCACAATGATGAGAACTGACCCAGTGTTCTTGACAATAAGACGAAGGTTTTGTGACGCTGCAAACTGGACTGTAGCTTGAACGTCCTTGACCGTGCGTGCATCCACTCCCAAGACAGAAACACTTCCTTGTTGACAGGGCACACCTAACGTGGTGTTAATGTAACAAGCACTAATACTGCCGTTTGGAAAGATAAATGATTCCCAGTTTGTAGCTTGCATCGCCCCAGGTTGGTCGGACCGCCTGTTGCCATTTCCCCACTGTTGTTGTACCTGTGAGCAATTACCGCAAGGCGCGCCCGGCGAATAACATGCTGAAGCCGGAGGAAGAGGGGCAAGCAGCGGTTGCGAAACCTGCGCTGCAAGGGTAGCAAAGGTAGATGGAGAGGGCCAACAGGAATCTGTCGACAAGCAGCGGCATTGAGCCTTACCCCGCAGCACTACAATTTCGTTCCCTGTGAAGATAGAAAATGCGAGAGCTAGTATAAGAGGTTTCATAGCTCGGAACTGAAGCAGAAATGGCGATTAGGATGATAAGGTTGCCCACTGATAAATAGCCCTGCGCATTGCATCATGCTAACACAACTGCTGCGCGCTCTGACAGCTGACTTCTGCTGCTGAGAATTGCTCTACTATACAGTAGAGTTGGCATCAGACAGCTGTGAGCGTTCAAGGGGCGAGAATGAGGAATATCGCCATCATTGATACTCAGCTATCGTATTAATAGGCCTATCACTTATCGTAATATTTGCTGTCTTCAACTTGAATGCGAAACGGCTGCCTTTCTGCGTTAGTCTGGACATTTGTACCATTGATGTCAAGATGGAGTACCAGTTCAAGTGTATCCGAGGCCAACGAATAACGTCTGATTTGACGAGAACCAAATACTACCAAACATACTAGCTAGCGACCCTGTGTTCGAATCTTTATGACGACGAATCTTTTTGTTCTGCAACTCTATGCTTAAAGCACCACATCGATACATACACTGGCATAACTAAATGCGACAGGAACGCCAGCAAGTCATCTCCAACAGCGGCGACGCTTTCGAGAACTTCAACGAGGACACCGCCGTCTGAACATCGTTTCGTCGGGCATTTCTAGACAAGGAGATCATACACAAAGTCAGACCATTTTGCAGTACAGACAACCAACAAATACAAGAAAGCGAGGACTCGATAGCTAGGTAGCCCTACGATTTATTACAACAGTGCGATTCTCTCCCTGTCCAATGCCACAGCCTTCTTATCCTCGGAGTTCTTCAACAGATCGCCGCCAATCCTCCCGTCATATTGAACCTCTCTCATCCAAGTCTCCAGCGACTTGGTGTTCGGGTTAATCTTTCTGATCCAGTCCATGTCTCTCTGTATCAAATTATCCCTCCACATTGCCCACCAGCCAGTGAAATTCTGCCTCCACGTCGTAGAACCATCACCTTTGGGACGCTCATTGGCAACGGGCTTGTCTGCGCCGTTGAAATTGGCAAACCACTCGTCCAGAGACTGGTAAACGACTACCGCATTTTCGCCTGTGACTTTCTTGAATGTGGAGACGAGGTATTCCCAGCTGACGATGTCACTGGTAATGCAGAGCTCTTGACCTGAGGTCTCCGCGCGGTGGTCGAACGTGTAACGTGCGAAGAAGCCTATGTCGGAGAGAGCGATCATGGGGACGTGACCGTTGCCGACAGGCGTGGCAAACACGAATGTACCATCCTCGCGACGATTCAGAGGCCCAAACATCGCCTAGCCATGACTTGGTCAGATTTGTGATTGCCTTAAATTTACGGAGACGTACGGTTTTCAGCATGTCCATGTACGGTGTCGTGGTGACCATGCTCCAGGTCATTCCCGTGTTACTCACTTCGGTCGGCTGCACGCGCATCCAATCACCAACTTTGCCTTTGCCGTTCGAATGTTCGCAACAATAAATAGGGTCAAAGTTTCCAATCTACTCAACCAAGGATGAAGTGAAGTCAATGTTCGCTCAATCAATACCACAGGATGCACACCTTCAATGAATAATCGAGGTTGCTCCAGATATAGTGTCGCAGAGTGCCTGCCTGCTTTGCGATCTCGAAAATCCTCATACCTGCGTAAATCTCTTTCTGCTCCCCAACAGTAAACCCATCGGTATTGACCCAGGCACCGTAGACCCCTTTCATGGCTAATGCAACTGATTCAAAGTTATCAAATGCTCCTGCAAAATTGGGTTGAATGTCAGACTCGAAGAGAGGAGCACGTTTATGAATGAGCGAGGGATGTAAGTACTCACCTTCGACACATTCTACACCTTTCCTAGACAACTCCACAGCACGCCGACTATAAGGGTCCCGAGTCAGGGCACGCACGGCGTATGGGGAGGGTGAACCATCCGCTGACGGTGCAAGGAGGCCGTCAATGACAGCAATTCCTTGTGCACCAGTAGCACCGATAACGAGGATAAGTTTCTTGGACTCGGTAGACATATTGTAGTCCGTTTGCAAAGTCCCCAGTTGCCTTTGTATTCTCTTATAGTCCTCATATTTAAAGAAGACCTCTGGTCTCCCTATTAGCTTGAAGACGCCTACATATATAATAGTAAGCCCGAATGCACCTCGCCGACACCGAGTACATAACCGACGGGCCACACGGAGATGACGATGGCAGAATGAGCTCAAAGAACATGGCCTCGTTGTATCCGCCGCGCTCACCATTGCCAACTCTTCCAAGATAGCTCCGAGTCGGTGACATCGTAAGCCTCGGATTCGGGCATCTAAGTTACATTCAGTCGTGGATCGTTATGGATCGTCACCTTTAGGCCCATTGGAAGAAAACGCCCCGGTATGCTAAGTACGTGGAATGCGAAGACGTTGGAGCAGATATCCGGACGAGTAATTGGGGGTTTAGAATTAGATGGTCTACTAAGCTTACAAACATGCAACTCTAAGGTGTCCAAGACGATTGTACACGAAAATGCAAGGGGGATATGTACGGTCGGTTATAGGGAGGATGTGGGGTCTAGACACGTTCGATTATGGGGATAGAGTAATACTGCGGCGGCCGTCCATGAACGACATAACGTTATGTGATTCATGAAGTAGCAGATCCCCATAGCACCCTGCGCCCGCGATCGGCGAAGGCGATTTCGTCGGTCCGCCAACCATTGTCTTGTAACCGAAATTTGAATTCGTCAAAGTGTCGTTTTGTCCATCGGTTCGACTTTTCTAACGCTGCATATAGATGGGCTAGGTCTGGATCCCTGTTACAGGTTGAGTGGGCCTCAGCCTCACTTTGTGCATCTTCTTGCGATTTAAGTATGCTCCGAAGGCAAGCAGCGTGTAAAACTGAACGTATCATATCATCAACTGCTGCGGACGGATGATAGAACACGGAGAGAGTTTGTGTATGGGAACTTGAGCGTGCCGGATATAGTAGATATGGTTCGCGCTGCACAAAAGAAGAGTGATTATTTACTTGGTGAGATATGAGGACAGCAGAATCCTTACGTCAAAGGCATGCATACACGCATCCCATATCCTACGGTCCTTTAGGGAGTCGGTGGTGATAATGTCTTCAAGTCTAGGCGTTAATGAGACGTATGCATTCTCTTTGCGCTTGTAAAACTCTCCAAATAATCCAGTTTTCTTCTCTGCCTCCAATTGTTTGAGTGAGACCACCTCGCGGTTCCCCACAAATTCATCCGCGAGGTGGCTTAGGCGAGGTAGCGTAAGCAACTCGAAGGTGGCTACTCGCAGCATCCAAGCTGTCACGGCCAGATGTGCTGGCACGGTCAGTGCGAAGATAGAGTAGAGATAAGGCGCCGAATGCGAGACAGCAAGCAGCCCAATACCGGCTGCGTAGCCTAGTAGTTGGCCAATCGATGCTTGGGATTCCGACTTCGCAGCAACGTCTCCTGTGTTTCCTTGCTGAGCAAAGCAACGGACAAACTTGATATGGGTAGTGAACCAGAACTACAAAGAGAACATGTTGAGTCCAACAACTAGATGCTTGCCCAGGCTCTACTCACTGCACCACCAATCATTTTGAAGACATTTCCGCCAGCTAAGACGAGGCCAAATTGATATTAGCTAACTAGAGACATCGGGGGAGAGGTCGAGTGCTCGTACCTGCACATAACAGAAAATACGTGGCAGTCGATGGCACAATTAAGGAAGCAATTTGGAGACCAGAGCCAAATAGTACGTTAGCTGCACCAATGAGGTTAAATGTCTTCGGATGGCTGTACCAGATACAAGTTAGCAGCTGCGTTCGTACTCGTGATGTATATCAGACTCACCTGTCGAAGAACGACGAGTATTTCCTGATGAAAAACAATTTTGCCAGCTCTCCTGCCCCGTCCTTAATTATCCATTGCACTGCTACAGCACCAAATATGCTCCCTTCAGCACTAACCCCGACAGAAACAAGTAGCGCCTGGTTGCAAAGGACAGACACGAGGGTACCTAGGATAGCCTCTACAAACTGTAGACCGTGATACGGTAAATACCTGTGCGCCCGTCCGACATCAAATATAGGCATAGCCAAGCATATAGAATAGACTCACGAGCGGTGAACAGATTGAGGATAGTTAGTTGGCAGAAACATCTGCCTCAACCACGAGGTTATTTTGCTACCTCTGGAAGCCTTGGTAGACACAGTAGTCTCACCAGTGTCTGCATCTACGGCAGCCAGCTCGCGCCATTCCTTCTTTATCCCTTCGCCGTCCGACCAGGATAAATGTCGCGCCCTCCCGTCAACTTGTTCCACAGCAATTAGACCAGTCCGAGGAAGCGGAAGGCGGGTACTTGGTGATACAGGACGGACTTGTAGAACAGCTTGGGAAGATTGGCATCGTCTCCAGGTTGTGCGCGAGTAGGTTGTGTGACGGTAAAGGAGGGGTATAGGAGAAAATTGTTTGCGCTGGGGGCCACATGTTGTACGATACATATTACACAAGATCATGAGCTACAGCGAGATTGCTGGGGCATATCGAGTCCAATATTCAGCGGAACAGGCTGTTATCTTTGACAGTGAGAACGAAGAGCTTGAGAGTGGGTTTCACCAAGAAGTGGTCACAAAAACTCTCAAGCGCCTGCTAAAACCCGTTCCCGAAATCCTCGGAGGTCGTCAATGTCCGAATCAAACCGTAAGATTTCCTCATCCAATGAATCAGTAACATTTATCTTCATTACTATACAACGCTCTATGTATCAGGAAATGCTACTCATAAGGGTACTGTGTGGAAGCCTCAAAATACATCTATCGTTTTTACTGTCTTTCTAGTCGCGAGGGCGTACATGTACAACTTTGGTTAGTATTGCTTCTATGTCTTCATCTATTCGTTCTTCGCGAGAAGAGAATGACCTGACATCTCTGTAATAAGACTTGGTCAGAATGTGTTCAACAGCTCGGGAGTGTTACGCTTACCTTCGGGCTGAGGGAGACCCTGTAAAATAGAAATGTTGTATTAGCTTTATACGTCAGAAGCGCAGGGACCAACAGACCATGAGTGCGAGAACGGTCGGTGCAACATCGGCAAGAGCACCGTCTTCCTCATCTCCGTCCTTTTTATCCTCAGGCTTTGTATCCTCAATGAACACATACTTCTTGGGGTCGCCTGTCATGATGAAGGGTACAGGGTTTGTCGTATGTGCAGTGTGGGGAGCACCAGTCTGGGGGTTGATCATCTGCTCAGCATTTCCGTGGTCCGCAGTGATAAGTAAGATGTAGCCGGCTTCTTGGCAGGCCTTGTAAACGGTTCCGACGGCCTTGTCCGTGTAGCCAATAGCTTCAACTGCCGCATTATACACACCGGTGTGGCCGACCTAAGTAGCAAGTCAATCTTTCGACGTTCTGATGGGGCTTTAAAGGTAGACACTAACCATATCAGGTGGGGCAAAGTTGCACATCACGAACTCGTTTTCGCCAGTGCGAACGACTTCAGCAACCTTATCGGCGACATCTTGGACGCTCATCTTGGGCTGCTTGTCGTACGTTGCAACTTTTGGCGAAGGGATCATGTGGCGCTCTTCAGCTTGGAATTGTTTTTCCACACCACCGTTGAAGAAGAATGTTACGTGTGCGTACTTCTCGGTTTCTAAAGACAGAGTATAGGTCAGAGATGGCATGCCAGATTTTGTACCAACTTACCGGCGATATGTGCCTGTTTGACTCCTTGCTTGGAGAGCCATTCTGCGAGGACATTGGTCATCGCCTGTGGGGGGAAAGCAATGGCGAAAGGGAACTCCTGGTTATATCTCGACATCGTCGATATATGCTATTGAATAATCATTCAGTAACAAAGCGATGCGGGAAAAGATGGAACACACAAGGTCTTTCGGCACATCAACCTCCATAGGCTTATCGGGAAGGCCAAATACTGAGGCAATTTCACGCATGCGGTCCGACCGGTAGTTGAAGAAGAACAGTGTGTCGCCGTCTAAGAGGGTCTTCTGTCAGTACTAGCCATGGACAGCATTGGCGAATACCGCTCACCTTTGATTCTGCCCTCAGCTCCATTGACGATGATGGGCTTTAAGAACTCATCGGTCTCGTCCTTCTTGTACCGCTCTTCAATTGCCTTCACGACATCTTCACCCTTCTCGCCTTCACCCTTGACAAGACCATCGACGGCGATCTTGACACGTTCCCAACGTTTGTCGCGATCCATGGCATAGTAGCGTCCGACCACGGTAGCAATCTGGCCAACCTTCTCCTTCTCGATGAATTCCACCAACTCCTTCGCGTACCCTGCAGCAGAGCGGGGTGCCGTGTCACGGCCGTCACCGAAGAAGTGTATGTAGACATGGGGAACCTCCTGCTCCTTTGCAGTTTCTAGAAGCGCTTTCAAGTGATGAATATGAGAGTGGACACCGCCGTCAGAGACCTATTCAGATTTCGGAGTTAAGACTCAATATATACTGTATGCGAGGATTGCACCTACCAAGCCCAGAAGGTGAAGGCGACCGTTACCCTCTTTGGCGTGCTTGCAGCTGTCAACGATGACCTCGTTCTTGTGGAACTGACGCTTCTTTATCGAAACGTCAATCTTTACGATGTCTTGCCAAACAATGCGCCCGGCACCGATGTTAAGATGCCTAGGTCGAAGGAGCTCTCATTAGTGCATGGTACCCAGACAATAGATCCGCACATACCCGACCTCAGAGTTGCCCATGAGTCCATCGCTAAGACCGACTGCAATGCCATGCGCTTGAATGGTACGATGGCTGTGGTCTTTCGCGATCGAGTCCATGTTAGTGGTGTCTGCGGCATCGATAGCATCACCCTTCATCCCCTTCTCTGGTGCAATACCCCATCCGTCGTGAACGCTGTCGCGTGTGGTATTACTTGTCAATAAAGCGTTCTCAGTGTGCGATATCCTGGACTCACATGAGGCAAACTTTGTTCTTGACTTCGACCATGTTACGCTATTTTTTGGGTGAAAAGCGGTGGTATAAAATTCGGGGGAAGGTGGAAGTCTAGTGAAAGGGTATTATAATAGAAACGCTGGTGGAGATTCAGCGCAAAACGGCCAAAGAGTGGAGGTCGTCAGTTGCGCCTGGCTGAGACTGGCTGAGATTGTCCATGGCTAGCCGCAAATGTTATCTAATCGATCGCCTCCTCCAGCCCTCCCCAGCCCGCATACAGCCTGTTTTCGACCATGTCTTCTCTTGCCTGTAGTGCGCTCCAGTGTTGTCTAGCTGTATCGCTCAATATTAGCAGGTGAACGGTGACCTACTAGTCTGGCCGAACTCGGTTTTTGGATCGGGCGCAGTCCGGCCAGGTTAGCATACTGCTCCTCAAATCAGTCACTCGAACTTAGGATAGGACACAAGTACTGCAAATGGCCTTATAGAATGAAGTCATAAAGCGGCACAGACAGTCTCAATGAGGTTGCGACTTGCTGGCATTTAAAATAAGACTCGGAAATGTACCAGGTCGCGGTATCCGTATACATCCTGGTGAGATTTACTTACTATTCGCATGATAATTCTGTTCATATTTCGTTGCGATAAAAGTCAGAGGCTGCAGCAAGAAAGACTAATACACCCTTGTGGATCCTCACATAGACGTACCACATAAGTGGCGATTATTGCGGATGGTGCACCGAAACATGTCAGCGAATTTCAGTAAGTCTGACTCTGTTTGCCCCGTTAAGGATCCTGGCAGACGCACTATGCGCAGTACTTACCAACTTCACCAGTGAATAACGCTTCGGCCTCGTGAACGGGATGCAACCCGACCCCGCTGCCAGCTTACATCGAACAAACATAGAGGCTATGGGACCAAAGGTGCCACTATATAAACGCCATAAACATACAGCAATCCGAGGTATACAACGAAGCAGGCATGTCTGACCAGAAGAAGATCATCCTTGTCATTGGCGCTACTGGTGCCCAGGGTCTTGCGGTTACAGAGGCTCTGCTTGCCCCCAAGCCCGATGGCTCACCCTCACCCTATTCAGTCAGAGCTCTCACTCGAGACCCCAACAGCCGACGTGCCCGGGAGTTGACTACTAAAGGTGTTGAATGCGTTCAGGGTGAGTATCACCTTGATTATCTACATCTACGGATAACATCAACTTCCCTGCCCAGGTGCCTTTGACAATATCACGTCGGTCGTAAGCGCACTGGACGGTGTATACGGTGCATGGGTTAATACAGACGGCTTCACTGTCGGTGAGCAGAAGGAGGTTTACGCTGGCATGAGAATATTCGAGGTGGCCAAGCAAACGAAGTCCATGAGACATTACGTTTGGAGTAACTTGGATTATGCTCTCAAGGTGTGCACGCTCATGAACTCTTGATGAGTGGTCAATTTCAAAGATATATGAATCTCCGCAGGAAGGAAATTACAATCAAACGTATCGGTGTGAACATTACGACGGTAAGCCGGCGACCTTCACAACCATCGCGATACATGATATGGGTCTTGACGGTATCTTTCCGTAGGTAAGGGTCGTGTAGCAGAATGGATGCAGCAGCAGTCCTCCGATATTAGCGACAACGGCATGGCCTGGAGTGTGGTAACGTCAGGACCATACATGCAAATGTTATCAAATGTTCGTGTCGACGTGCTTTCCTTACTGAATTTGCTCATGTGAGACCGCTTTCAGATGATGTTCGGTCCCATTCATCAGCGAACGGATGGTACATTTGTATTTGCCACACCGGTCGGCAACGGTCACGTTCCCATGATTGCTTTGGAGGATCTAGGATATTTCGCTCGTTATACATTCGATCATCGTGCTGAGACATCCACAAAAGATTTGAAGATTGCGAGCGAAATGGTCAGATGGGAGGACCTAGTGTCAGCTTTTCACAAGGTCACCGGACAAAAGGCTGTTATTGCTTATCAAACTTTGGACGAGTGGTTCGACAACTTCAAGGGTACGGACCGTCCAGTGGCTAACGAACGTCCCAGAGGCGATGGGTCGACTACCTGGCGGAAGAATTTCGAGGGTTGGTGGGCTTTATGGCGAGACGACATTATCAAACGTGATATGGAATGGATACAGAAGGTCAATCCGAATAGTAGGACTGTCGAGAGATGGATGAAGGAGCATAGTTATACAGGCGAGTTGAGACGAGACGTCTTAAAGAACTCAGAAGACGGTCATTCGATCTCATACAACATGGACCGTATTGTAAAATTGTAATGCAACTTTACGCATGCACTGTAGCTTTGATTAGTACATGCAGAATTCTCTGATAGTATACACTCTTGCTGAAAACAATCCTGCGATCTGATTCTGAACAACATCTGTGGTTGTCTGATGAGCGTTTGATGAGCGTGCGATGAACGTGGGACCCCAACCAGGTCTCCTAAGCCTATCAAGAAGAGAGTTGTCCGTAAGGTAAGCGATGCCTCTGGTGACCATTCCAGTTACTCGCCAGGATGCGTGCTGCCAAGAAGCGAATTAATGCCGCAAAACGGTCATTCTTGAAAAGCCCAACCCGTAAATTCCTGTGAGGGCAGGCCATTTAAAGACAAAAAAATTCTATGTCTAAAAGGATCAGGTCAAACATATAGTCCTCAGCGCGGGTACACTCGCATGATTGAGGTCGTTGCACCAAAATAGCCTTTGGTCGGGAACATTGCGAAACCGCTTGGGCGTCCATAGCGATCAAATTTTAGTTCCGTATTTGGCAATTACCGACCTTCTTGGTCTGGAACGTGTCGTTTCCCGCTATTTGCCACATGGCATGCTGCTATGCGATGTCTCGGAGACTCGGAGTGCAGCATTTGCCCGGCGACACAACCCTGAAGCGACGCTGTCCTGACAGCAGGTACAACGTAAAACTGCCATTCATATCAGCCAGAATAGGGCATCGCGACTAATGGGTCTACGATGTTTCAAATGAACCGTACCGAGAAGGGCTGGAAACCCGGAGTTCACCACAAGCGGAGGGATCATGGGATGAGAAGCTTGATCCCGCGTCGTCGCAGTGCACTGGTCAGCAGTTCTTTCGTTTCCTGATGCCTTGCGCTCAAAAGAATCATGCAGCTGAGACGCAGAGACCACGGGAGGCAACTCTGTTTAATTGCGGAGATCACCCGACGGCGGGGGCAATCACAGAATCATGCGCTTCCAATACCCAGCTCAGCCTCTGAGAATATAAACGAGATGGATGGGTTACCCTGCCCCCTCTCTTTCTGCTTTCCGTCGCGTGTTACTGTCACCCTAGACATCCCAACTGCCAACCCTGAGAGCAAGCATTGAAGCCGCGGAAATTGGTAATTATACTTTGAATTCCTCTACCCTCCTGGCATCTACTAGGCACATCTATCCGCGGACCTCTCGGGTCCGGAAGGCATATAGGCTGAGTCAACTCTCCTGGCATTCTCATACAGTACGTCCCTTCCCTTCACCATGCAGTCCAAATCACAACCCTCCAGCAGGAGGTCATCTCGGCTACGCGCAGGACTTACGTTTTTTGCCTCTCGCAAAAGCCTGACACCGGTTAGAACCGGTAGCGTGGCGCGGCAGCGAAGTCTCCAACGTGCTCTATCGAAACCCATTCAACAGCGGCCTCCTCTCGATCGATCGGCGGGCGGGCAACCATTTCAGGACGAGGTATGTGGCAATCATCATGCCTCTCATACCCCGAGTCACGGAATGTCGAAATTTTGCAGTTGCATAAAGAGTTTGAATTTGCGCCCTCGGAATCAACTCCCAACGCCCACAATCTCACAAGGTTCGTAGTGTCCTATCTCCCCCTTTCTCGAAGCCAGTTGCAGGAGGTGGCTTCGTCTGCCATTCCAGCGCTTCACGTCATGCCTCTTGGGTTTGAACAGCTTTGCACAGGGCACATGGCCTAATAGCTGTTCCTATCATGCTTGCTGAGGGAGCTGTGCGTTCTGCGGGTGAATCATGGTTGGGTGCCTGCAGCGCGAATGCAAGAGACTGGTTCTTGCATCTCGCTGCACATGCGTTCGGGATCTTTCTAGGGTATTTTCGCACGGTCCCATTCAGCGTGCGGAACGCGGCATTATGAAGAGTATGGTGGATTGAGTTGTATACCCGGGACGCTTTTTACTCTTTATCTCTTCTCATTTATGCCGTTTGCTCATAAGTATATAGACAACAGAACCCGGCCACTACCTCATCGCAATCTTATTATAACGAGGAACGCAACCTACTATCAAGGTTCGTAACCCTTCGCTCTTCCAGATGCGATCAGGTCTAGAGGGCTTGGAATCGCCGAGTTTCCACCTTCTACATGTGGCGGCTGCTTATGGTGTTATTTGTCTTCGAATGAAAGCTTCTCTATCTTCGTTCCTACCGTTCTGGGACAAAGTTCATCTCACAGAAGTGACAGCGTCTATGGTACTTGATTGCTCCGTGAGAGCAATTCCAGTCCTTGCCTGGCGTTTGTCAATCGGTCTGATGAGTAGAGGACATTTGTGTCAATCTTCCGTTCTCGGGCGTTATTATCTCTGGCAACATGCGGTCGTGGAATCATCGTACTCTCTGCTAGTTCTTGTCCAACTCTTTCTTACAACGTTTTACAGACAGCAAATTCTCCCCATCATGCCACAGACCAAAGATACACCCCTTCCGGCTATACCGACGTCAGCACCCAAAGACGGATTATTCAAAAGATTAACTACCAAGATACGCTCTACTCATCCTTCTTCCGCTAGGCCCCCAGCATCTTCACCATCTGTGCTTGCTGCTGTGAGTAAGCCTCGCCGCAAAACTACTCTGAAACTTCCTTCACTCCCTCGACCTCAACATCCCGCATCGACATCGGCTAATGCTTTTATATCTGCCGAGCATCGCGAAGCCGCCCTCCGTGCCCGAGGCTTGGTGCCTGCACGATACAGGGACCGGCACGGGAATACTATTCCACTAAGCGAACAAGAGTCTCAAATGGACCAACGATTCTCTGTTCTCGTCGAAGAGCGCGAGGACCACGAAGACAGTGAAGCTAAAAAGATCAGAGAAGCGTGGCTAAGGCGGAACGCGGAGGGAGAGGCAAGTGCATGCGAAGATGAGCTAGCTCGGGAAGACTTGCCTCCAGTGATCGAGACAGCCCTTTCGCCCAGAAAACCGAAGGTCGTGAGAGAGCATACGCCACCGCCTTTGTCTCCCAGTCGGGCTGAATTTACTACCACTGAGGCTATGCACCTGGACAACGTCTTTGGTATGGAGCCAACAGACGTACCGCTCCCTGAATCGCCTGCTGGTCCTGGAAGTATTCGCTCTGGGCGTAGTAAAGCTGTTGGCTCACCAATAGAAGCGGACGAGAGGGTTTCAAGATGGTTGTTGTCCACTCCGACAGCCTCGCCATCTAAGGGCTCAACTTCGTCGCGATCAGGCAATGAGAAT
Organism: Hermanssonia centrifuga; assembly: GCA_001913855.2. Lineage (NCBI taxonomy): Eukaryota > Fungi > Basidiomycota > Agaricomycetes > Polyporales > Meruliaceae > Hermanssonia > Hermanssonia centrifuga. Next base: position 92,924 of record MLYV02000108.1, read on the forward strand.
GCAGCCGAGGAAGATGCTAGTTCGTTACTAGCTACACCTTCAGGAAAGGGACGCAAAGACAGACCAGTACATATTTCAATCTTATCCGTTCAGTCAAGTTCTGCTCCTTCCTCCCCGCGATCGCAAAAGTCTGTACTACCGCCTCTACCCAATTCACCGCCATTGGAATCCGAAGACCCTCGTTCACCTCGGACCGCCTCAGTCCCTACACTTTCTGTCTCTCCAGCTACTCCGTCTCCTCACCGCGGCCGATCTGCCGCTACCATCCCTATCCCAATGACACCAGCACTGTCACCCACACGAACAGCATCGTCTTCTTTTACTTCTGAGTCTCCTCTCACGCCGACCACTCTCTCGGCCCCTTCGTCGACGTCCCATGCCCATCGAATGCGGAAATCTTCGATGACCTCTGGAGAGTCGCATAGCTCAGAGGGTCCTTCAAGACATAGCTACGTTGAGGACCAGAAAACTCGGAAGATGGAAGCAGTGGACGAGAGTGGTGTCTTGCTGATGTCCAATGTAGCCACGGTAATCTTGGAAAGTCCTGTTGAGGATGAACCAGTCGCGGATATCCCTACAAGTCCTTTGGCTACCCCTTTACCGCGAACGCCGCGACCCGGTGATCGTGAAGAAACAGGACGCAAGAAGTCTGGATTGTTTGGCAAACGCGCTGCAGACGAGGTAATAGAAACGCTTTGTCGCTTGATTTGTGTTGCTGAATCTGTTTTTATTTTAGCCACGACCTCCTCCTCTTTCGAGATCTGCTCATACCGCGTCGTCTATGACCAACCTGCGCCGCTCAGTCACTGGCACTATCTCCAACAAGCTACATTTGCGACCGAAATCCACGCTTGTGGTTGACACTCGCGTGGCCAATGATGAGCAATCCAGTCTTGGTTCACCTATCTCTTCCACTCGTACTATGGCATCTTCAACGAGCCTTCCGATCGCTCGTCCGCGACAAGCGTTGAGTCCTACTATGCATAGTCGTGGAAGTATCCTTCTTCAGGCCAAAGCAGTCGAAGATGATGAGAGCCGAAGGTTGAGCGAGCTAGCGTTCCTGGATTTTTGATTTCTCGCTCCTTAATGATGTTCCTCGACTCAGGATTTTCACCCTCCTTTGCTTTCACGTAGTTTTCGTAATGCCATGTCTATCTTCCATTCACAGGTCTGCCGGGTGCATTGTGGTATATGTATAGATATATGTAGTGATATTTCCTAGCAATAGCATCTACCAGAATGTCATCTAATCACATACTGTTAAAGATTCGAAGTTAGACAGCGACGCCGACTTGTTGCCCCGCCTTTATCCTAATTAGGACTTTACCGACGGTGTTGCCACATGGTTTGATGCGTACGGGCGCTTGATACTAATCGTTGTTGAGTGACCAAAGTCTCCAAGCCATGCTCTTTACGACTTTCAACGCGATCTCACCATCACGACCCAAGCTTGCATGTACCTTTGAACTCCAGACCTTGAGGGTACATAGCAAGTTCAGACACTTTTCGCTTTTTCTTCTAGACTTGCTTATTAGAGCTTGGCATGGACAATCTGCATAACTTAAGGCTAGCTCACCTATAGTCTCCTTTAGACTTCAGACGTTATTCATTCGATAATATCGCGAGTGCCCTACACGCACCTATGACCCAGAATTTGGAAGGCAGACGGCTACAATTTGCCTATTACTGTTCTGGCCATGGTGCGTCTTCTCTACTTCTGGCGTGTATCTGATTGTCACGATGGTATATTTGCAGGATACGGGCATGCCACACGCGTCTCCGCTTTTACATGCCATCTTCTCCGACTTGAACCCAAGCCTGTCGTTCATATCATATCCTCAGCCCCAAAGCATGTATTTGCAGATAGTGTAGCCCTCGGAGGTATGTCACCGCGTTCCAGTTGAGCCTTGCTTATATTCCTTAACAAAGTGATCTACCGCAATGCCCATATCGATCCGGTCATCGTTCAACCTTTAGCGTAAGTCGCTGAGCTAGTTTGTCCCAGAGGCACATGAATTTCACACCTTCGAGGCAGATATCGAGTCGATCGTGAGAAGAGTGTACAAGTATTGAACGACTTCTTAGAAAAGAAGCATGCAAAGATGGAAGAAGAGTCACAGTGGCTTCGTAGGAATCGCATAGATTGCGTTCTGAGTGACGCAGCCTTCCTTGGATGGTAAGCCAGCCAACATGCATAGCGCAACGTTTATTTAACTCTCTTTGTGCCTTAGCGTAGCTGCCAATGCTGTGGGAATACCCTCTGTATTAATCACCAATTTTACCTTCGATTCCGTGTATAGTTATCTTTCCACACCCTTTGTGGATACTGTAAACCCCTCTGAACTATTACAAGCAACCAAACCGGCCCTACCCCCAGATATTTCGATCCCTCTCAGCATTACGGAACCTCTCGCGGAAGAATTGCGGGGTAGCTATAGATGTGCCGATTTGCTACTGCGACTCCCTGGAGCGATTCCAATCCCATCGTTTTCGGAAGAGCCGAGTCTCCCTTCCCCATCGTGGATAGAATTAGAGAGTCAGATTTTTACGCCTGATGTACATGCGCATCTCCGCAACCCTCCGTCAACATACACTCTCTGGCCGCAAATACCATTTCCCCCGGACTATCCACAGAAGAAGGTCCCCCGATCGGTCATCGATGTACCACTTCTTGTCCGCTCTCCAAATCCATCCGTCTTTACCTCTGAGGGCCGTCGGTGTCTCCTCGACTCCATCGGTGTACCAAGGAAAATCCAGGATTCAAGCAATACCAAGATACTAATCGTCTCATTTGGCGGTCAGGTCTTCCACAAACCTCACTCCCATAGTCGTTCCCCCTCAAACTCTAGCTCACCGGGACATTCGGTCTTGACCCCTTCCAAGGTTATTAACAGCGCTCAGCAACACCCGAAAATAAATGCAGACCTGAAGCATAAATTACCATCAGCTGCCCATGAGTCGGCTTCAGGGGTGGAGGCTCTCAGTGAAGCACTTCGGTCGAGCCTCCTTAACGGCGCGAAGACGACCCCTCCTCGCGTTGTTCAGAATAGACCTGGCCAGTCCGTCTTGATTATCCCCGGGGCGCCTCCAGCCTCTATTCCAAACTCTCCCATCGCCACCACGGCTCCTGTTTTTAGCAGCATCATCGTACCCGCTACGCCTAAACCCGACTCCGCGGTGGAATGGTCGTTGGATCTAGCGGTTAAAGCGGAAGAAGAAGAGGCTCCGTATAGCATGCTTCCGGATGATTCATGGATAGCCATTGTATGCGGTGTGCCAAAAGACTGGGCTGAGAAAGACGGCGAGGATATGCCCGAGAATTTCTTCGTCGCACCTAAGGATGTCTACATGCCTGATCTGACAGCGGTCGCTGATGTCTTACTTGGAAAGCTAGTGAGCAACAAAGTTGACCTAGACCGCTGGTATCCTCTAATAAAATTGTTCCTAGGGTTACGGCACAGTATCGGAGTGCATAGATGCATGCACACCGTTTGTCTACGGTATGTAATTTTCGTTGACGATGAGCACACGCAAGTTCTAAGTACAAGTCTTCGTAGTCTCTCGCCCCTTGTTCGTCGAAGAACATGGCCTACGCCTGCTCCTTGAAAGAGAAGGTGTTGGGATCGAATTACCTCGAGAGGCCTATGAAGCAGGTGACTGGGCGAGCGCCACGTTGGAAGCATATAATAGGGGCAAAGAACGTAAACAGAAGAAGCGAGTGGAGGGAGAGACAGGCAGGCGGCTCATCGAGGGGAGGGAGATGGCCATGACTCTTGTCCATTGGGTGGCCCGCTGGCAAAGCACAGCTTAAGCAACTCAATCAACTGCCATCGTCGGACTAGTGGGTGCAACTCTTTGCACCCGCCCGTAGGAGGAAGTCACGTTGCCGATGGTCTTTGTTTGTTAGTGTCATACTCAGGTCCTTCCAGCTGTAAGGTTGTGGTCCAGATCAGTATCGCTAAGCTCGCTCTCTTGGCAACCTCGTCAAGTGTATATGCTCATGTAAACCGGTGAATCAGAAAGCCTTGGCTACACAGATAAGCGGGAGAAGGGCTGTCACCTTTTTCACGATCATGTTTATACGATTCACGGCATCAAATGTCATGATGGCTATTGTATCGTTGTCCGTGAAGATTACCTCTTCAGCCAAGGAGCTGCTGCCGTGACACTGCACGATATATTTAGTATAGAATTAGAACCATCACGCGGTACTATTTCGGATTAGAACTGTGGCAGACCGAACTGTAATCTTATCGATAGCATAAGAGGAAAGGTCTTTTCTTTTCTTTTAGGATCAATAATGGGTTCGTCACACTGCATTCTAGTGAACCGTGGTATTTCTGCTGAGTCGGTGTTATTTGTACATGACGAGATGATAGCTATTTCCCAACTGAATTACTTCGCCAAACCTTCCGTACGCTTGACCTACAGTTGGGAAATTCGTTCCCAGACAGGGCCAATTGTCTTTCCGTCCTCAGAATTCTTGAGTACGCTCCTCTTCATTTGGCCTTTGTAGTTGTTCTGTCTCATCCAACTCTCCAGCGTATGACCTTGAGGATTAATCCTTCTGATCCATTCCATGTCCCGCGTGATCACGTCGTCTCGCCATAAAGCCCACCACCCTGTGAAATTCTGCCTCCAACTGGTTGACCCGTCCCCATCCTCCCTTTCGTTCGCGACGGGTTTGTCCACACCGTCAAAATTGGCGAACCAATCGTCTAGCGATTGAGTAACGACCACCGCTTTCTCGCCGGTCACTTCTCGGAATGTGGACACAAGGTAGTCCCATCCAACCACGTCACTTGCAATGGCCAAATTCTGACCGGAGGTCATAGTGCGGTGGTCGAAAGTATATCGAGCGAAGAAGCCGAGGTCTGATAGGGCTAACATAGGCACATGGCCATCGCCGACCGGCGTTGCGAAGACATAGGTACCGTCAGCTCGACGGTTTAAGGGGCCGAACATCAACTGCATAAAGTTAAGGGGCACTGGTCCAACTAGATTCGGTGAGCGACGCACATTAAACAGCATGTCCATGTATGGCGCCGTCGTAACAACGCTCCAGGACATGTCGGCCTCGCTATCTTGGGACGGCTGGGCCTGAATCCACTCTGCTACTCGTGCTTTCCCTATACACAGCCATCAATCATGGTTGAATAGCCATCAAGATGGATGCTCGTACCGTCGTAATGTTCGCATCTATACATAGGATTATAACTTCCCAGCTATTGTTGGGGTGCCAAGGCAAGGATTAGAGCAGTAAGTCGTTGTCAATGCCTCTCTTGACATTGGCCTTATATACATACCTTGAAGGCGTAATCGAGGTTGCTCCAAATGTAATGCCTCATGGACTCGGCTTGCTTAGCAATTTCGAAGATCCTCATGCCTGTATATATCTCCTTCTGTTCTCCTACGGTGAATCCGTCGATGTTGACCCACGCCCCGTAAGCCCCCTGCATCGCAGACTCGACGGACGGGAAATCATCAAACGACCCTGCGGCAAATGTATGGGATCGGTAACTCGGAGTGAAAGTGCTACAACTGGAAGAAGGTACGTACCCTGTACACATTCGACACCTCTAGCAACCAGTTCTTGAACTCGGTGGTTGGTGATGTCGCGTGTGAGAGCACGCACAGCGTAGGGAGATGGAGAACCGTCAACACAGGGTGCGAGAAGGCTGTCGATGACGGCCTGACCCTGTGCACCAGTAGCACCGATGACAAGGATAAGTTTCTTGAGAGGGGATGTGCTGGAAGACATGTGCTGCGCCTATGGGTCAGTGGGGTGATTTGTGGCTTTGTTTTACCGTCCTTTTTATCTTCGCTGATACCATCGCCGCCTAGGATGGGCACCAATCAAGCACTCGATATGGTAAGCTTGCATAATGCGCCCGGAGATAATGTCTCGCAAGCATGAAGCGCACGTAGACTTCCAACTGACAATGCAGGACTGCCATAGAATGATACGGCAGAAATACGTGATTCTAGTTCTGTTGGTCGCCACGACATTCTGTCCGCCACTTTCAGGAGTTCGACACCCATTCGAACCTAGAAACCGGACTGAAAGAATCCAGCAAAACACGGGAATATACATTACAGCAGGCTACGGAACCGTACGTAGCAGCAGCAAGGACTGGCACCCACGACTTATCGCGGAGGAAGCAGCGTGGCTTGATTCACCGATCAGAGGTCTCAGGCCTCTTGATTCACCGCAAACGTTGAGCCGCTAGCCCTCTATGAACGGCCAGCTTTGTTCAGCGGTCGGCTGGATTTGCCTCGTGCCGGTCACACCAAAGAATTGGTATTGGCTTCCCATTCCAGTCGCGTCGATTAGTCTCCTAGCCGCTCTTTCAATCTCCGTTCTCCTCTCCTGGCTTTGAGCGGACTTTTTGAGACCATCGACTCGCAGCTGGAGACCCATGCGTGTTAAAAACGTAGCTTGGGGTAGCGGTCCATGTGTCATAGCTGCATCGCCAAGTAGACGTGTCGAGTTTTACATGTGCAGAGTGTTGACATGTCCCACAGTTGCAAGGGAAATCAGGGTCAGATGATAACCTGAGAGAAGGAGAGGCAGCCGAACATACCGAGATCAGCAATAGCATCTTTGAGGTATGCAAAATCAACGTTGGTTGTCAGATCGCATTCTCCCGGGCGATGAAATACGTCCACTATTTTGTGGTCCTTGAAGGCCTGTGATATTATCAGGTTGATGTGAGCACCTAGTGAAGACACGGGTAATATGTTGACAGACGCGAATCACTGCCACGCAACGGCTGACTTACCCGGAAGGAGCTTCCATATGCCTTCTCTCCCCCATAGTCTACAATCAGAGCACAGCCTGCTACATCTTCCGCAGTGCCATTATGTGAGTGGAGAAGCTCCCCGATTCTATGTGCGATCTTAAATGCACTAGGGGATATTTCCACACGGCTGCCCACGGGTAGCTTCTGGAATCGAGGGGAAGATGTCCCAAGGAGGCTCGATGCCACGGTTGGAGAGCGAGATAGGACTTGTCGGAATCGAGGGGATGTTTCGAGAACACCACGGATGATGTTTTCAGAGGCATTGTCCGGCAGTGACGGAGAACTTTTTAATATTTTTGGTGCTGTCGGATCTGGGACGGAAGCGATGAGAACCTCGTTCCACCCTTCCTTTGTTTTCTAAGACAATGACGGTCAATACACGCATATAGGAACTTCCGGAAGGTTGGAAACATTACCTCCAGAAGATGGAAAGGCAGGGCATCAAAAAATTCGTGTGCCAGCACCATGGTGTAAACCTGGGTATCATGAGCCACATCCTGTAGAGAACTATGCCACTGAACATCCCAGCCGTATTTTTTAGCAGTCGATTGGAGCCTCTCTTCTTGCATGCGCTGCATTGCGTTGCTGGTTTCCACCAAGTGAATTGCATTGACAGCGGCTCGACCTGCCGGGAAATGCTCGAACACCTTGATCGCTCGTGAGCGATACTTTCATGCCGAATTCAGGGACATAACTAACCCGTAAGATGTCTGCTATCAAGGTTCCCCTGCCCGGTCCAAGTTCGACTAATCTGATCTTCTTTGAACGGCCAAAATTCATCCAATGTGACAATAACCATACTGCTACAAGCTTTTGTCATAGCGCTGATAGTTCGTTATCTTCAAGGGTCATCCGCTGACAACTAGACACAACTTACTTCTCCGAACACCTGACTAATCTCGGGACTTGTTATGAAGTCTCCTTTTGAACCAAAGACAGCATGAGCAGGGTTTGTGTAGTACCCGTCCGTGGGATGCGAGAGACACATTTGCATATACGTTGAGAACGAAATGGGTCCCGTGGTCTAACGTCTCATTCAATCTCACATGTGCAGCAAAGAACGTACAAGACTACATACTTTAATGGTGTCCAGCAGAATTTTCTCTACTTTCGTAACTGCCGCCGGCGGTGCGCTTGCTTGTGTTCTATAGGAGGCTGTTGATATCCTCGGACTGTTCCCATCACACGAGGAGAGAACGGCTATTCTTCGCAAACGACAGCCTTGAAACACGCGGTTCCGCATGTGCTGCATCTGCCACAGCCAGATTCAGGATGACTCTGACAGTAAAGTCAATCTAGAGGCTATGCAAAAGGTGACTCCAGTCAAACAAGTTGTCGAGGGTGATAGGACGAACGAAAGAGTCACGTACCTCGGAAAAGCTTGTGTCTGACCCGGGATTAGAACTCGCGGGCCCAAGCGAGTCGCGCGTCGGTTCCGGTCTGACAGACTCTGACTTGCCGGTCGGTGAATATATTCGCAGTTTTACTGATCCAAGATCCTTCATCTTGCACACCTCTTTGCGGTCACTTCCGCATATTTTTCTCTTTCTTCTAACTCGCACACAACACCTTACATCTCCCCGTCAATACCGCCAGCAGACAAAAACTCTACCGAAAATGGCTACACGTACGAAATGATCATAGCAGGGCATCCGATAAAGCATCCTAATTCGTTACAGGTATCCAATTCGAAAATAGCAGCGACATCGGAGTCTTCGCAAAATTGACAAACAGCTACTGCCTCACAGCTGTCCAAGGCAGCACAAACTTCTACTCGGCTTTTGAAAGCGAGCTTGGAGATGTTATCCCCATCGTACACACAACGATTGGAGGAACACGGATAATCGGTCGATTGTCTGCAGGTACGTTACGTGATAACTCTCGACGTCCTAAATCCTCTAACAGTTTTATGCGCGAATAATAGGAAACCGTCACGGACTTCTTGTACCATCCACAACGACCGATCAAGAACTGCAGCACCTACGAAATTCCTTACCAGACCCTGTCGCGATCCAGCGTGTGGAGGAACGACTGTCTGCACTCGGAAACGTCATTGCATGCAACGACTATGTCGCACTCGTACACCCCGACGTCGACCGCGAGACCGAGGAAATCATCGCAGACGTTCTGAAAGTAGAAGTCTTCAGGCAGACGATTGCCGATAACGTCTTGGTGGGAAGTTACTGTGCAATCACAAATCAGGGCGGTCTCGTGCACCCTAAAACGAGTATCCAGGATCAGGACGAGCTGAGTAGCTTGTTGCAGGTACCATTAGTGGTGCGTATCATTCCCTTGATTTTTTTTGGTGGAGTTGATGGACTCACGTATATTGCAATTCTGATTCTCTTTCTGATTGACGAGAATAGGCAGGTACTGTAAACCGTGGATCAGACGTTATCGGTGCGGGTCTGGTGGTCAATGACTGGTGTGCATTCACGGGACTTGAGACCACCGCCACAGAGATCAGCGTGATCGAAGCTGCATTTAGTAAGTCAAACCACACCGTATCGTCTGTGAGCATACCTAACCTGTTAATTTTTACCCCCCGCAGAACTCCAAGGCCAGACTTCCGCAGCAGTCATTGGAGAGATGCGGGATTCTCTTATTGACAGTTGGGCTTGATGATATACCCCTTTACTTTACAAATTGTATCGCTACAGCTATCGCACATTGCATATTCTAGACATGAAATCAAATAGCATAGCATTCCATGTATCTATACGTTAGCAATGAACAGGCCGTCATGCATCATGTTCCACCTCGATCCTCATGATGCAATCTTCAAATAGTGGGGTGTGCAAATATGAATAACAATTGAGTCAGCCAGATAACTAAGGCTACAACATGTGCATGTGCAATAATGATACAGATATAAAATAGGAAAACATCATGATATGCGATTACCAAACGAATAGGACAATGCCTCATGGGTGAGCATATAGGCCGAGTCGTGCTCCCTTTTCCTACCCAGCTCATCCACCATAGAACCACCTTGCGGATGCCACAACTCATATTTCTCCTCTCGAGGAGGATGCCTTCGGTCCGGGTTAGCGACACGATAACTTCGGGCAGTCTTCTTAAGATTCTTCTTTGGTGCCCGCGGCTGACTCCGCCACTGGTCCGCTCTTCTAGTACGATCCTCCTCTGTATCTGCGTCCTCCGCCCCCTCGTGGCCCAAGTCTCGAGATTCCCAGCTAGCAGCGCCGCCCAGTGCATTCACATGGCCCAAGCCGCTGCTGCCGCCGTCCTCGTCTGTGAGGCCACACCAGCGAGGATCCGAACAGTCTCTCCGTCTCTCGCGCTGAGTCCGCATGCGCTCCAGGCTCATGTCACGCCTCGCCATCCAACGATCTTCATCATCGTGTGATGCAACCGCACGAGGGGCGTACTGCTGTATACCCGCCGCAGCCAGCACTTCGAAAATGGGCGCATGAGAACGCGTATTCCGCATCCGGTGGGCATACGTGCATGTGAGCCTAGACGCGTAGATGATGAGTCCAAAATTAGCAGATTATAATATAGAAGATCAAATTGAAAAATAGTAATAGCACTCACCCAGGTCCGAACACAAATTCACCGCCCAGCTGTGGAATATCCCCTCCTCGTTCCCAAACAGGCATTCCAACCCTGAGTGCGTTCCGAACAACCATCGCAATACCTCCGATCAGACCATGTTTCACGTACTGTCCCCGTTCAGAATCGGGCCCAGCATCGTTCGTGCGCAGCGTCATCCCCAAAGCGTTGTAGACGCAAAGGGTTGGATCAGTATAGAGCGAGAACGGAGTGTGGAAGATATCTATAATAAACCCCCAATAAATTGTCTTGGCTCTGAAGAGAGATTTTTTCTTCTTTTGAATTGAGACTTACTTTTGTACGATTTGATCATTGCCGGAGACCCGTTGCCAATCACGACCAAGTCAACACCTGCACGCCTGAGGGCATCTGGGTTGACGTCCCTCGAAATCGAGTACATGTAATCCTGGCACAATGGGCACCTGGTGACAACCCGGTCAGCACTAAAAACCCAATTCAATTTCAACAACAAACGAACAAAAAAACGCACCAGAAATGTCTGATGAAGCAGACGACGACCTTCTTCTCTCTAAAGATATCACCAAACGCCACCCTCACGCCGTTCTGTGCGATGACAACCAGCGAAGCGGCTCGAGCGAGCTGTTCCTTGCTAGGGATAAGATCCTCGTCAAAGTCGAGAGGAGGATACGCATCAAGCGGTCGCGAGCCCGCACTCTGCGTCGGCGTGCAAGACCGCCCATGCATCTCATGACCATGCGAGTGCATCCCGCCAAACGAAGGAGTCTCCAAGCCCAAAGCAGGCGTCGACGGGGCCGTTCGATATCGCCTCGGGGGCGGCATACCAGCAGGCGACTGTGGAAGGTGCTGAGAAGGAGACGACTGCGTCGGGACCGGCGAAGAAATGTCGGGCATCGTAGCCGAGCGAGTTTGTACACCAGGCGAACGCATCATGGTATGAACTGGTGGCGACCTATCTCGGATCAACGCCGCAGGAGACAAAACCTCCATAGGGGGTGGCGGCAAAGGCGAGTCTAAATCCTTCATCGGTACCTGCATCTTGGCCGGTACGCGCAACATGGGTTCCGGACTGCGTACGCGAATAGGAACAGGAGATTGTGTTCGCGCCGGCCTCGTTTGTACTCCTTCGCCCCTAACCTCAGCAGGAGCCTCCTGCGCTTGCCCTTGGATCTTTGCCGCACCCCCGCCAAAGAGTTGTTGACTGCCCCCTCGAACGTTGGTGGAGCGACGCATGGACGCTTGGGACTGCATAGTCTGCTGCCTACTCATCGTCGGGCGTAGCTGGGCGACAGGCAGATACCCATTATCTTCACGATCGCGGGATCGTTGGCTCGATCGTTCGTCCTCCTCCCTCTGATGCATTATCTGGCGGACTTCTGGAACAGTCTTGGCTCGCGCAGGAGGGTCCTCTCGGTGCACTTGGCGAACCTCCGGAACAGTCTTGGATCGGGAAGGTGCAGGAGGGGGTGAGCGCGCGCGAGTAGGGACCTGTGTAGCTGGTTGCTGAACGTCCAGCTGCGCATGCAACTGCTGAGGATGGAACTGGGCAGCTATGGGAGACTTGGCGCGAGGAGGAGGTGTGAGCGGGAGAGGAGCAGGGTTCCTATAGTACAGAGGAGCCGCGACTTTAGGCTGTTCCACGCGAGCCGGGGCAGTATTGGGCACAGGAGACACAACTCGAGGAAGCGGCGATTCAACACGCGGTGGCGGGGGTGAAGGTGGTGGGGAAGGTGGGGTTTGTCTTGTATAGCCACGATGAGCAAACGCCGTCAAGACCTGTTGGTCCTCTTGAACGGGAGAAGGTTCTCGATGAGGGTACAGCGAATCCGTTCGATCAAGACCACCAGGGGTTGAAGCAGCGATAGGAAATATAGGGCTCAGCGCCATCGTGAAGTCCGTCAGTATCGAGTACGTCGCCAGGTCCTCCGGGTCAGAATCATAATACTCCGGCTCTATTATAACCTGCGGGATATGCAATCCCATGCCAAGTGTTTCCGAGGCGAAACGAGCCACGTCTGTCTGTGCACGTTTTGGCAGTACGTGGTGATCGACATGAGAAGTTAGAGGTGCATTCTGCGAACTGGCAGGCATTTCCAGGTCTTCTCTCGTCCTAGGCAAGCTCAAGTTTCCAAACGCGCTGGCCATGCTGGTATTCGCGCTCGTAGCCACTGTAGGCGCCAAACTCATATTCGGAAGGGGCTTCAACCCCAAGTTGACATGGCTCAACGACTTCTTGGGCTTCGGTACTGCCAGTCTGGGATTGGTCTCGCTATCCGAGGTCACCGCCGCCCTCTGGTTGAGACGCGCTAACGCTGTCGCCGCGACCGGCGGCACATGGGAACCTCGGACCTCTGTTCCATGTGAGACGGACGCGGAGGAGTCGCTCGCAAAGGATGGCTTGCGTGTGGCCGTGGGGGGCACGACTGGCATGGGGTTAGAGATCACCTTGCTCCGGATAGTCGAGGTTACGTTGGAAGACTTCCGTAGCCGACGACGCATCTCGCTAACACTTCCCGCCCTACTGCGTCTCCTCTCGAAGACGCTCGTTTCAGGGTCAGATTCGACGTGCCTTGTAGGTGGCCTAGAGGTGATCTGAACAGGAGGGGGAGGGGGAGGCTCGTGATGCTCAACAGACGATGGTGCGGGTGGCGAGGGCTGAGGAGGAGCTGTTGGGGGAAGCTGCAAGATGGAGAAATCGTCACTGTGAATAGTCCGGACCCCAGTTGCAGGCGTGTCTGCGACTACGATAGTATCCCTGTTCGATTCTGCAGCCATAATCGTGTCTCGATTTGAACGCAGGACAACGTCGTGGTTAGGTATCGGTATGGGCTTAGACGCATTCTGTGAAGATACCTCTTTCAGCGGTACAGGAGGAGACATTTCAATCGAGTGAGGCTCGACGAAGGTATTGTCTCCGAGAGGACTGTTACTCATCGTACTTAGCGTGTCATCAGGGGTCATAGGAGGTGTAGGATGTCGACTCGGCATCGAATGCGTAGAGGCATCCGAGTGTACAGATGAGTGAGAAGTGAGGCGAGAGTGTGCAGATGATTCTGGCTCCACGGTAGTCTCTTGTCCATGTTTGTCTTCCACATACTCATAGTCGTCCACGTTGTCCATATCGTTGAACATGTAACCATGAGACTGTCTATCTCCATATGCGTACTGTGCTGATTCAGAAGCGTTGCGACCAGGACCAAGCGCGGGCGGCACAGCGCTTGCTCTCCTACTCGGCGGTGAAACGAAGACGGACTGAGACCTCCTGCGATAATGATACTGCGAGTCCCTGCGCTGAACGGATACTGGCCTTTCCCTCGGGGTAGCCTCTGACACCATCACATTCCTCGGCTGTTGTCTCGACTGGGCCGGCTGGTTTTGTGTCTGGAATCGGACTTCAGCCGAAAGGTCGACATCCGAGAAATACGTGGTATCCCTGCCAGTACTCGGTCGCTTCCTGGACCTCGGTGGCCTGAGCGGCTTGGAAGCGTCGGAAAGATAGCCCTTGGCAAGTCCGTACCAGGGACGTTGGGGCTCGGGATCGTTAATGAGCCTTGTGGGACTCGAAAAAAGAAAGTCTGACGTCTGGGCGTCAGGTGTATGCAAGAACTGGGTCTTGGTCGCCTCCGTGCTGCTCGTGTGGCCTCCTACATGAGAATCGATGGAAGGGTTAACGAGAGTAGTATTGCTGGACTGCGCACGAGCTCGAAGAATGGAAAGTGGCACAAAAGGGTTGGTGGGGTCTGGTTCAGGATAACGAGGAGAATAAGGGAAAGCCGGTGGTGGCTTCCGTTTTACCTTTGAGCTTGACGACTGCGAGGACATGATATTCGGTTTTGCCAAAGCTGGCCTGCAGAGCTGGTGACGGTCAAGAGCAAAGGACTTTGAGGGTAGGGCAGGGCATATGAAGGCAAATACGCGTGTAGACGGTGTGGCGGGTGAAGCGGGTGGGGTTGGGCAGTTCTGGCCAGAAGCTCTCTTACTTGAGGAGACCACGATGTGTCCACTTTGCCTCAAGCGCCCTCGCGGTACCTGCCCCTGCGATCGCCGTATCAGACCAGAAGCTTTGTTTGAATTCAAACATTCTCCTTTCTGCACACACAAATTGTGTGCACGACATGGGAAAGTACTCCTGGATTTTGTGCCAGGGCTGGTGCGAGAAAAGAGCAAACAACTCGCGACGCCAACGAGGATGCCTCACTTCCAATTCATCAATTGGCTGACTAAGCGCATGTCCTGCAAATTCAAGTACATGGCCAAGTCCTACAAGTCTAGCAGACATCGGCGTCTGGAACGGGAAGGCCATCTTTTCTCGCTCATTGATGGATCAGTCGGTCCTAGCTCTCTTCACGTCCCAGCGATGGCCGTAAACTTGATCCCGTCCACATGAATATGGTCCAGGTACCACATAGAACAGAAGCACTCAACGTACAGGGGGTATCAAACGTCTAGATATATTGTTGAACTTCCGTACTCACAGGTCCCAACGGCACCTACCACAACAAATCCGGTAAGCTACTGCAAAGATTTGTGGACAGGGGAACAACGTACCTTATTTAATGATCTGGAGCCAGGGGCGGCATCCACACCTTCCTCATCCGGCCTTTCTCGCCTCTTCCTCCACCTCGCATATCTCCTGTACGCCTTCTCGGAAGAACACCACGTTATACTCCACCAGCCCTCGCTTCGATTCGAATACTGCGGTGGGCAAGATCGCAAGCAGTGCCAAACACGGTGTGATGAGGTGATATGTCACCGTAGTTCCCGATCCAGACGAGGTGGGCGAAAGTGAAGTGGAGGCACTGGGATAGAAAAGACTCTTTCCTTCTGGTATCGCATCCGGCGTGCGAGAGGATGCAGGTGTATGTGGGGTGTTGGGTTGTGACGAAGGAGAAGAAAGCCCCGAGGTCCTTGATAGAAGAGGAGAAGGTAGAAGAGGAGAGCCAGGCACTGCAGGGGTATGCGAAACAGAGGAAGGCGAGGACAGAGCTTGTTGCAGCGACGCCGGTGATAGGGGTGTTGGTGTCGATGAAACATTCGGTGATATACGTTGACATCTAGGTGGACTTGCAGTGATTGAACTGTGAGGGACCCAATTAATCGGCACGGACTTGGACAAGATCACGAGAATTCACGTACCGGTATAGCGGACCAAATGAGTTCAACATTTGCAAATACTCGCTACATAGACTGTGGGTGGGTGGGTCCACAGGCGAGGCATCTGTGGCGACGTATAACCGAGAATTGAAGTCGAATAAAAACGCTTTTGATGCTTGTGAGTTCTGTGAGACAAGCACTAGATTAGTGACTTCGCAAGTGAAATCATTCATAATAAGCAATCTCACAGCGCAGAAAACATTTAGTAGATCCTCCAAATAAGGCAAAGAATCAATAAGTTTGTGCATCACACGAGAGAAAGCCTCGTGCAAAGAATGGTCGTATATCGACGTTAAATGGAAGTTGATGGGTATTTGTTCATAGTCGATGGAAATGTCGATAAGTTCGTCCAATACACGTTGTTGTATATGTCGGAAATTCTCTAATGGAATATCAAAAACATATTACATGGTACCATCCAAGTGGAACTCACCAATCTTATATTCTTCGGCTAGCGCATCCGCTTTATGCACAAAGACCTCCAAGTGTATGTTTGGGTTCTCTTGATATGCAGTGACTACAAAGTCCACAAGCTTCAGGATGGGTTGTTGATATAGGTCCTGTCATATGAAAATAATAAGTCTTGTGTGACTGAGAATCATTACTACCTGCGTGTGGGGACATCATTGTCCCCACACGCAGGTAGTAAACAACAGTGACTTCTCGGAAAAAAGACCGTTCCCGACACGAAGCAAAACAAAACGTGGACTTGAGTCACGCACCTGAATATCAATGACGAAAATTAACGTCGAGAACTGACTCAGAGGCGTCTCGAGAGTCTCCAGTGTCAGCGTCCCAGGACAATCCCATATCTCAAGGGGTATGACTGTGCTAGTTCAATTTACCAACGTTCAGCAGGTAGCATTAACCTTGACATAACAAGACGGGGCGCACTCGAATGTGTGCTTCGTGACTCGCGTGGTCATTTCAAGGTAGAAAGTTTGTTTAGGAGGGAGGTTACTGAACAGCACCTCCTGTATTGAGCTTTTCCCGACCCTGCGCGGAACGCTCAGCATCCCCATCATGAAAATGAAAGGCTAACGCTATTCGTGACTTACCTCCGAAGCCCTAATAACAGGACCTTCGTACGGATCACACTGTCGGCGGGGTGTCCATGTCCATTCGAGGTTGGAAGCTGCCCAGAATTCGATTTCGGGCTTGCATATCCTAGGTTACTAGACGAGCGGGACGGGACCATCATCGCCTATATCGAGGTGGAGGTTGCAGTAGAGGGTGTAGAAACGTTGAGATCAAGTCTTCGAAGTTCACCCCGTTAGACGCTTGACCTCCGCATTCACAACGTGGTACCCACGTGGTACCTCAGTTCCCCACGTAAAGTCGCCGCATCCGAGGACCTCTGCGTTTCGAACTTGACTCCGCTCATCTTGGACCCTCCTTTTTCCAGTCCAATCTCATCGTCTCTCAATATGTCGTCCTCGAATAAATCCACGCCTACGAAACCTGTCAATATCACGAGTCCAAGATTCTCGCCAGGTGACTTCACAAGCGGTAGTCCAAGCGTGTCGGGATCGCCAAGTGCGCGGATGCTACGGGCTCAATACTCAGGTACTCCTCCACCGCCCAACATTCCAATACGCGCGATGCACACTCCATTGGGCACGCCGCGAGGCTTGGGAATTGCTGGTAGCATACCGTCTGGCGAAGGTCCGTCGCGCAGAGTATCTATCGGAGGAGCCGGTGCACGCCGCCCTGGTACTCCAGGCAGCGGCAGCGATATCAATCTATTGGATGACCTGCCAGACGAAGAGAAGGCGCGGATCGTGCGGAAACACCTCATATCGAGAGGCGACGAGCGTCAGCAAGGTTCACCGCGCGGCTCTTTGTCCGCTTTGTCGGACAACGGCGAGCTGTCCAAGCGTCCATCGTCAAGCCAGCTACGTCCACAACGTGAAGATACAGAGGACTTCCCTGTGCCGTATTATGCGCCGGGTGCAGACGTAACGTGAGTGTTATTTCTCATGTATGTTACGCAGAAGCTGCGCGCACGTTCCTTAGAGTTTGAACATGTGGAACGCCGTGGGATACGAAGTATTCATACACGCAAATCCTCCGGTCTTGCTGCATGGTTATTCAAATCAGACGTCGTCCAATCTTACGTGACTTTGAAGCGCAATGCATGCAGCTTCTGAGTCATGTAATGTTTGACGCGTCTGTCTTGAGGAACCACCACTATTTTGATACATTTTAATATACATTCATTTGAGATCTTATACACGTTGAGTCATCTTCTGGGAATGGTGATACAAGTATGTTAAGAATACCGCTGACCTTGCCGTACGTCACAGTCATAGCATTTACAAGTGGCAGGCGGACAAGCGACGACAAGCAGCACGTCCCCGCTCTGCCTCGTATGCTGGGTCAGCAGCTTCGACTCCACATCCCGCGTTTGAGCATATTCACGAACCAGGCGGATTTCGACGGAACTACCTACTACTGAAAGCAGACCAACGCGGCTCAGATGAACCCCGTATGTTACGAAACTTCATCGAATTTTTATATATATTCGGTCATTTCGTAAGTAGATGCCATAATCTTACCGGTTAAAATTGCTTAATGAGTCATATCTAGGCTGGAGAAGACCTAGAAGAGGAAGAAGAAGAAGAAGACGATGATTTAATTGGAACGCCAGAGGACGAAGAAACTCTGCTCAACCAGGCGGCATACGCTGGAACGTCTCTGCTTTCACAAGTGGAGGCTGGTACCACTCCTTCGTTGACTATTCAAACCCCTGTAATGGGTCTGCACCCCTCCCAGAAATCAACGGAACGATCTCCATTACTCGCTAGAACGCGTTCCGGATCAAGATCACATCGTCGACGGTCAAGTGTGGGACCTCACGGTGACGCCACAGTTACCCAGGCTGTTTTGATGGTGCGTCAAGGTTGACGTTCGTAGTGAATCACTCATGTAACCTTGCGAGCGCAGCTGCTAAAATCCTTTGTTGGCACCGGTGTACTCTTCCTAGGAAAAGCGTAAGCCTGTTTTTTTTATATACACTAGTTTGGTATCTCATCTCCTGTACCTCAGATTCTTCAACGGAGGGATTCTGTTCTCCAGTGCTATACTCATATTCATCGCACTCATCTCTCTATACTCGTTCCTCCTACTCGTAAAGGCCAAGTTTGTCGTCTCTGGAAGCTTCGGGGATATCGGCGGAGCTTTGTACGGCCCTTGGATGCGTTTTGCCATCCTCTTCTCCATCACAGTCTCTCAAATCGGCTTCGTCTCTGCGTACATCATCTTCGTATCGGAGAACCTTCAAGCCTTCGTACTGGGTATCACCAACTGTGCCAAATTACTGGGGATCCAATACTTTATCCTTCTGCAGATGCTTATCTTCCTCCCTCTTGCACTAGTGCGGAATTTGGCAAAGCTGAGCACAACAGCGCTTGTCGCCGACGCCTTTATACTCGCAGGGTTGATTTACATCTTTGGAAGTGAAGCAGGGATCATTGCGAACAGGGGCATCTCACACGTGGAACTGTTTAATCCGAAAGACTGGCCGTTACTCATTGGGTGCGTAGTAGCAGAGAGCCGTATTATGTGGTTCATATGCTGATCTTCTAACAGAACCGCTGTGTTCTCCTTTGAGGGCATTGGACTAGTGAGTGTGTTTTGAACATCATTTTTTAATCATGTTCTTAACTTTGTTGCCAGGTTATTCCCATCACCGATGCTATGAAGGAGCCACGCAGATTCCCAGCCGTCCTCTCTGGGGTCATGCTGTTTTTGATGGGTACGTATCTTTTCTGTTCAATTGTAGTTTATTTAAGTGTTAAGATATTATTTCGCAGTCCTTTTCTGTGGCGCGGGTGTCATGTCTTACCTGACCTTCGGCGCGGATGTTCAGACGGTGGTGATCGTGAATCTTGATACCACCAGCAAGATGACACAAGCGGTATGTTCGTACACGGCGGCCGTAGGCGTCATTCTGACTTACCCCCGTATAGGTGCAATTCTTGTACTCTCTGGCCATCATGCTTTCTGTTCCATTACAGCTGTTCCCTGCTGTTCGCATCATGGAGAACGGCATCTTTGAACGCAGCGGCAAGGCTGACCCGCGTGTGAAATGGCAGAAGAATATATTCAGGTTCCTTACTGTAACGTTCTGTGCGGGACTGAGCTACGTAGGTGCAAGCGATCTGGATAAATTTGTTTCATTTATTGGCAGTTTCGCTTGGTGAGTCTCTTCTTGTTGAGTATTTTATCAAATGACTGACCTCGCTTGAAGTGTTCCGCTATGCTATGTATATCCTGCGATGCTCCACTACAAGGCATGTGCTCGCACTCGCAAGCAGAAAGCTGCCGATATTGCACTCATGATATTCGGTATTGCTGCTTGTGCGTATACAAGTACGATGACGATCAAGGTAAGAACTGTGTATCGCCAGCGTTTTAGTTGCTAACGTGTTCTCGAATGGCAGCTTATGATGACTCCTGAACCGGTTGGACCGCCACCTCTAGGACAGTGTGCTAACGTGCCAGAAGGTGGTCTGTCCGCTGTATTTTGATGCTGAAGGGCTGTCGTAAAGTATCATCGCATTGTTTCGATATATTCTGGGGCAATTTTGTACATTCACATCTTCCACGCATAACAGGAACAACAGCTTCATCATTATCACCATACACCACTATGCTATTGTATTTGCTTTCATTCATTGTAATTGCACCTTGGCATCATGTCTCTATGTAATTTTCATACGCAATGATCTCCTGTCTCAAGCGATACTGCTGGGAGTGCGCAGTATGAGTGGTACGCAGCCTCACGCAGGCCGTTGTTGGATTCATCGCTAAGACACTGCCCCCCGCAAATAAACCAGCTCCGGAGGTTCGAATATTTTTGAACTATTTTTCCGAGGAATTTCTCGCGCGTTAAACCCATAAAAGGAATGCTAGATTGAACTCCGTGTGCTTTCTGGCACGTGCCGCAAGTTGCCGGGGTTATATAGCCGATTTGATAAACATAAGAACGTAACCAAAGGACCTATCCGAGAGCTATGCACTTAACCGTAAAGGTTATATTTTCAGCCTTTCATTCCATCTCCTCGTTGCCGCTGTCGACCTGCCCGGTTTCCCTTCTCTTCCACACGACCGCCATCGACGACGACAGTTACAACGACATATTAGAATCCCTTGATTTGGGATAGTACACCATATCTTTTTAATAGTGCTCTCGCTCGATGCTCAAAGCCTTAACACCGTCACGGTGCCTTGCTCTCCTTGCATGCATCTCATGTATCCTCGTTTTCACGCTCGTTCCTCGGTTCGACCTCCTCGATGAGCGGCCGGTCTACCAGGTAGCTCCTCGAGGCCTTTTTGGTCCTGGCTTTGATACCGACTCGGATACTGCGACTAGTTCTACAGCACAGTCGTCAGGAACACAATCCTCGACTCCTCCCGCATCTTCTGCTCCTCCCTCCTCTCCTCCAGCATCCCAGCAGACGAATGGACCGTCTTCTGGTTCAGGAAGTAATACCAGTACCCCACCACCCACATCCTCTAATCCGCCTAGCTCGACGTCCAGCCCTCCCTCCTCAACGTCCTCGAATCCACCCGACAGTGCTACGGGTAGCTCGAAATCTACCTCACCTCCTACTCCCTCCCCTTCTGTATCGGCATCTGTTACTGTGAACCCAGATGGAGAAACGTCAACCGTTTTCTACACTACGCTAGTATCGGGAAGCGCTTCATCTTCTGCTAGTACTACTCCGACTGCAGGCGCAGACCAATCCGGTGGTGACACAGATAAGGGAGTGGGCACGTCAACAATCATCGGTTTATCGGTTGCAGGTGGCATTGCATTCTTGGGCATCATTGCCTTCGTGTTCTGGAAGTTCACAAGGAAGCGTGGCTCGGACGACTTTGACGACAGTAAGTTGTTATTTGTGCAGAAATATTCTGTGCTCATATCTGGCATGCTCAGGCGAAGCTATAAAATGGCCGGAGTTGAATGCACATGGGGAAAACCCTCACGCACTGCCGACGAATAGGACTGGTGGTGCAGGCTTTGAGACGAGTTCGGAAGTTAATCTTACGCGCCCGGATAGTCGCGCTGGTAGTATTGCCCCCTCTGCCGCTGCATCTGCTGTGGATTTGTATGCGCCGCATGCATCACAGGATCCTTATGCTGTTCCACCCCTTCCCCATCTTAACCCCAATCAGCCTTACCGGGATGATCCTAGCGGGGGGTTCTATGATCCCTACAGCGGTCCCATACCCCAAACATTTACGGACCCCCACGAAACTGGTCCCGGAGGCGAAGCAATACCAATGACGCAGATTAACCGCATGAGAAGTCCAGCACCCCAAATGGCCTACGATGCGGGTCGAAGGTCTCCTGGGCCACAGGCAGCATATTTCACAGCTGACGCCGGGAGAAATAGTCCAGCTCCTAGAGCAATGAGTCCAGGACCTGCCATGGGTCTTTCCGGAAGAGCTAGTCCAGGCCCAGGTATGGCACTTGCTGGGAGAGCATCGCCTGGACCTCAAGCAGCATACGGGTATGGCAGACAGTCTCCAGGGCCAAATATGGCTTATGGTAGTTGAGGGTAGTGGTGAATTGGAGGAGGCGGAAAAGGCTGGCTGGCCCAACCGAATTCAAGACGTTGTGTTAGATTGGGCTCTCGTATTGGTTTGGTTATAAGACTACTCGTTCATGGACGTATACCCTCCTCAAGAGAATTTCATACCAATCTGCATATGTCGGTCGTCTTCTGTGTTATTCGCTTGCAAATGCATTGAATGTCGTCGTCCATATCCTACTCAGGTCGTTGTTTTGGGGAAGTCTCGTCGCGTGGTGACATACGCATCGTGTTATACGCGACAGATCCAGCTTGCCATTTGGACCATTCGTTCATTAACAACTTCCAGTCGTTATTTAATTAGTACGTTCCCTCTTTTGCTCCGGAAGGACGTTCATTCGCACATAGACATTTGTCCCCCCTGTGATCTTAGTGAGCCTCATTTACACCCTCTATTTTGTTCAGACGGTCCTGTGCATATTTGCCCTGCTATTCACATTCTGAAATGTGATTGTATATATGGATGTCAGGTGGTCGATACCCAACCCTTGCTAACTAAGATACAGCAACAATACTCAGAGAGGCAGTAAGGAAATTACGGTACAAGATGATACAATATTGTGACAGATGGGCCACTGAACCTCCCGCCTTCATTAGTCCAGAGATCTCCTACTAAGCAGTTTCGCGATTTCGCGATGTTCACGAAGCCAATCCGGGAACGAGGCAGTAGGACCATCCTGTTCTCGAAGCTCGATGAGGTAGTTGGCGAACACGATCAATGTTCCGTAGCGATACCTTGTACACGATGAGGTGAGTCCTTGATAGCAGGAATGTGAACTTACAAATAGTTGATGCCGAGGTTGAGCAACTTCCGCTGCTTCGCGCTGCCTTTTTCAGACGCGTCTACCTTGAGCTTGTAGCTGTGCTAGAATATCAGATATCGACTACTAGGCAAATGAGACTAGGACGAACTCATAGACAGCCTTGCGCAAATTTTGAACATCTTGCATCATGTCGATCGCTTGGTCCGTGAGTCGCTTAGCAACTTTGCCATGTGACAACACCCCTACAAGTTGCAAGATCGTCTTGTATTCGCCTAGCACAAAACTATAAGAATAGGGTGGCTATATAATGAAGATGCTGTCGTTCACCTTCAAGATACGCCTCTTCTTCTGAAGGGCCATCTATGGAGTCGTAAATGTCAAGACCATTTTCTTCAGGACTGGCGATATCATCAGTGCTCTTGTTCCAGTTAGCAGTTGTTGCGATCAGGCAAGCGGTAACCATTCCAGTTGTCGTGCCTGATGGTCGCTTTAGTATCAGTGATATGCATGATAGAAAGACGTTCGTACGTCCTCTGCCCATTTGACAGTTGAAAACAAAATCGCCAGCATCATTGCCCGAGCTGACACGATTGAGTAATTGTTGAAGCGCATCGGGCAAAGGAGCTTGTTCATCCGTCTGAAACAGACGCGTCAGAGGTTAGAAATCGTCGAGGTGTGAGATTACTTACAATCGCAACACGGTCATAATCGACCTGCGACGCGTGAGATTTTACTATAGGTAGGCCTACGGAGAACACTATAACTTACCCGGTAGTTCTCTTTCACCATCAGCTCGAATACATTCCTAGGCGTCATGATGTCGTCCTCTGAAACCTCCTCCCAGATAGGTATGATAGAGAAGACCCCTGGTCGTTCCTCTACCTCGTCGTGTAACAAAATGCGACCGTTGCCTGCTTGCACTTCCCGTATAACATCACTCTTGAATTTCTCTTCCATTCTTTCCACCACTTCGGTTGTCACACCTGTAGCTCTGATACAACATCAGACAAACATATCAGCGTGCAGCTATCGCAAAGACTTACTCGACATTCTCTAAAGGCCGATCGACCAACCGAAGAACATGAGGCCTCCCTGCCACATAAATGACAGGTTCCTGACATCGAATAAGTAAATGGGTAATATTCCACAACGATTGGGATGTCACCTCTCTTAATGATGTCCAATAGACAACATTATGCCCGTCAGGACCGGCGTCCACGCGAGTCAATGCTCGTCTCAATCTGCAGTAGTGATATACTTATCGTCCCAAACGACAGACGTACAGAAAAACTTACCCCTGTAGGGTTGGCATCCCACTGCATGGCTTTTCTCAATCTTGGAAAACCATGAAAAAGTTGACTCTGACGTACCTTCCACACACCCATCTTCCATCTTCTGTAGCAGCTACAAATTCTGATTGATCAGGAGTAGAGGAGCCTGAGCGGACGCGACGTAATGACAACGGCACACGTCGGAAATTCGGAGAGCCGTCAATACGCCTATTTCGGTGGTCAGGGTAGTAGACATCTCCTTAACACTTGGGCTTACTCGGGTAGGGTCATCTTCTGAAGGTTTGAGAAGAAATCACTCTTCAAAATGGTAGATGCGGAGAGAATAGTGCCCGAGCGGTTCGCAACCACTTGCTGGACTTCGTCTGGGAGGGCTACCCCATCTTTGACCTGCACTCGCTCTAGTGGTTTCAATGCATTGATGCCATCTGCCATAAGCTCTCTCTCGAAAGTTTTGATAACTAATAACATCCGATTGAGAACAACTGGAGGGTGTATGCGATAATGGACACACCTGGTCTCTCTTTCACGAATGATTCAATAGTTTCGAAGGAGTGTAGAGTATCTGGGTGTATTGACTGTAGGTACGCCTGAAAGATAATTAGTTCAAAGTATCTCCTAAGATTCTGTAGCCCTACAACAAAACTGAGCATGAGACATGTGGACGATGGTGTGAGGAACCTCAACTACGCACCTCTCTGAGCAAACTGTCGCTTCTGTTTCTCGTCAGAGGCTTGCTCTGCTCGTGCCCGTGATTCCTCGATAGTATCCCTCAGATTGAACACTTCCGCACATTGATCGATGGCGTCATCCACAGCGTTCTTAACGGTCGGTCCTTTACGGATGACACGTAGCAGATCTGCCCATTCAAACATATTAGCGTAGTACTAGGGTGTATCAAATAGCTTACTGTTGATCGTTTGATACGAATGACGATCGCTTCTGTGTCCTTCCGTCCCGTCCACCAGAGACGTCGCCGTAACTGAGCGCACCATCCGAGGAGCAGAGGGTATTGCCAGCTTGGCCGCAGCTTCTAGCCATTTCTGGATCAACACCAGGATAACCTAAACGAGAGAAAATCAAGCAACGCGCATGAATATTGCAGTATATACAGACGTACAGATGTCATAGTGCTCCTGCCGCGCCCCAGCTGGCAATTTATGACAATAGGAACGTTAGGATTCCTAACAGCGACGTCGATCAACTCAGTAAGGTCAGAGAAATCTGGAGGTCTTTCGGCCGTTATGGGAATTCGAACATAACGCAGTTCGGCTCCACCCTTGAGTTGCTTGCGCGAAGCCATGACATCCTTGAGCACAGAAACGTCTTCACTGTTGACTTCTTCCCAGACCGGGATGACCGACCCATCTGGCGTCTCAGTATGAAGTAATAACCTAGAAGAACGAGATTGAGCTCCTCTAAGAAGCTGCTGATAACAAAAAGGGACTCACCTGCCGCCAAATGAATTTAGCTCAGAAATGACATCGTCCCTGAGCCTCTCTTCTAGCACGCCCAGTCGAGAAGCCGAGATTCCGCCATAGTCTGAAGAGGATATTAGCAAATGTACAATTTGAACGGGACGATCAGGACTTACCCTTCATGTTTCGCAACGAGAACCTCTCCCTTCTTAAACAATAAGGGGCACCATTAATGTAGACGATAGGCTCCTCTCTCAACGTGATCCATAAGATGCCTTCGGAGTTCGGATGCGCCCCGCGTACTCTTGCCACTACCTCATCAATAGCCTGCAGACTAGGTTGCCCTAGGGCATATATCTTCGTGCCAGGAATGTTACGGAAGTTTATGGCGCCGCGCACACCGTCCACCACTTGATGTGACTCTCGGAGCCATTGATCGGATTTGAGAAGGGTTCTGGAGATAAGTTTAGACATATTTCAGCCAAATCTAGATAAATGTTGTGCGCGCACCCCTCTCGTAAGATGATTCCACTTCGGTTCTGGACGACATGATCAGAGTACTCGTCGCCCAATATCTGCCCGCCCGAGATGGCAACGTCGTTGTTTTGACCCGCTATCAGTGCCCTGCCTTCCGATCCAGACTTGGAGAGTGCAGAAAGATCGCTGATGGGTTGGAAGACATTCAGTCGCGAGCCATACGTTTTCCGTAAGAACATGATTTGACTATGCAATGATAGCATCGTCAGTTTGGGTGTTTGTCTCAAGACTAGCGACCTACTTCCAGATCTCTGTACGAGTCTGGACTGACGATTGAGAATACAGTTACAAGTCAGAACCTATGGCTTACCTTGAGCCAATCAGAGAAGCCTTGATTGAAATCAGTTGTATCCTCTACATAGTTAGCAAATGCGATTATGAAGAAACTACGGTGGGGTCAAGTACTCTCAGCCGATATGTATTCCGCGGGACTGATTACTTACTATTTTTCTAATGCCTTCACAGCTTTATCCAAGAAGTTCTCTCTCTCAGCTTCGTCCATGGTAGTCGTCAATGAATATTTTAGACGGTGCAGGAAAATATCTTCTCGTAGATTCGTCACTTGATCACCTGTGCAAATCGTCAACAAGAGATTAAGATGTCAGTGGTCGTACATCCGCCGCTGACAGAAATGACGAACAGGAATCAATGACCCTATCGGCCAATTTCTTCGCTTTGACGCCTTGTTCCAAGCATCCTAACAAACTGAGAATCACCCCGTAGCTCCCCATGTGAGCTTTGCGGAGACTGTTCAATAACTCTGGCTGGGTAAGAAGAAGTTCAATGGCAGATTGGGAATTCTTGCTCTGCAGATCTATGGAAATACTATTAGCCTGGAAATCGGTGAGGCAGGTAGAATCGTACTTTGCTGAAGGATCGACGTGATGCGAAGTAGGGACCTATTTAGATCTTGCTGCAGACTCGCCTGCTCGATCGCTTGCACAATCTTAGAATCCGCAATCTGGCCATATGTTAGTCGAGGAATGCGTAAACATCAAGGGGGCGAACCAACCAGACTGCCTGAAGGCTGTGAATATAATTTGAATGATGGTCAATCTGAAACTTCGCAAAACGTACCGTACTGATGCCAGACTTATGTCCCCCCGGTCTTGTGATGAATGGGTCTTCTATGCCCTGGTCAATGAGCTGCTTCCTCCTGACCAAGCAGGCCGCAACCATTGCGAACGTTGTCCTCACAGCACCCATACCGCAATTAAACACTAATGCTGTCTGCAAAGGATCTGTACGTTTGATGATACGCGTGTAAGCATCCAAATAATTGTCCTATGTCAACCCTACATGAGCATTAGATTATGAGGGCGTGTTTAATGAAGGCAGACCTCGACAGGACGGTCAGGGGAAATCGGGATACTATTGATAATATCATTAGTGATGTATACATTCAATGACACATGTATACTTACCGATGGTACTGCACAATTTATTTTTGAAAATTCAAAAAAAATTCGCGACGATTGCTGGGAGTACTCACTTCAACGTTCCATCCGTCCTTTCGCATGTTCTCCATCAGTTCCCTTGTGGTTCGCACATTAACTGAATCGACAGCGGTCCACGTTGGGATTATTGCACCGTCGGCTGAGTCCGAGACTGCCGAATCAAGTTTTAAAAACTGCGCGTACGAAAATTATGTTACGTGACTGACCGATTTCGTTGTGTGTTAAAATCAGTCCGCCATACCTGTGATCCAATATTAGACCGGCAACTTTGAGTGAGCCATCAAATAATCTCACTTATGAGATTCTATGAGGATGTCGTTCTTAAGACGAAGTTCGATGGCTTCCAAATTCTCAGCCCGATCCGACATCTTCAAGGTACGCCGAGGTTCCGCTGAGTCTCGTAGCACAAAAGGTCGACCAGAGATATACACTTTATCGCTGTCAGTTTGCATGATTAGCTCCTAGACTACAGTGCATACCTATGGGTTCTTCACGCGTGCAAAACCATACAACATGAGTTGGGTTAGGTATGTTCGGTCGGCAGCGGAGAACGGACAGAATCCCTCGGAGGCCTTGAGTTCTTGGCTGTGCCACACCGAACACATTCAAATTGACATGTCTTGGAGACCTAAAATTGGGGGCACCGTGGACATTCAAGTCAAGATCAAGCGCACGACCTATCATCAAATAAGTTCGGACATGTCACAATCCCTCAGATAATGACTCATTGAGGATGCAGTAGTATTCACAAGCCGTACCAGATGGATAATGATCTGTCTTCAGAATGAACCCTCTTGATAGAACACTACCTGACCGAGTCTTTACTACCGAAGGGCCGGAGCGATGCAGTTGGGGCATGAGATCCAACGGTTGTGCACAGTCTAATGGCGGGTCTCGCAAGCTCCCTGTTGTGTCACTCAGTACCCTATGAGGTATTGCAGGAATAGGGGTTGGAGGCGTAGACGTCCGAAATTGCGAATCGCGGCGGGCAGGGGAAGTAACAGGAGGGGCAGAGGAGGGTCGAGTAGGGTCATGGTCGGATATATGTGACAGAGGAGATTTCGGAGACATTGCGGCAACCCAAGTACTTCTGAGCAAAGATGAAGGGCGATAGGCAATGTTGAGCGATCTGCAGTGAAAGTATAACACTCTGTGAAGAGGCAGAACGTGTTCGCCACGCTGCTCCGCGAACGGGGAATTTCGGGGTCCCACCCATTCAAAGCGGTAGTATCCGGGGGTCCACGATGCTACGAATAAGTGAGGCGGCCACTGGCAGATACCTCAATGTTCCAGTGAGTGCCCAAATGTACCAATATCTCAGCGATGCGATGATGTACTGACAGTTTGTTGTAGGATGAGGTAAGGGCAAATCCCAACAGGCATGTCGGCGTGAGCCATCGATGCGCCCAGACATCGTACGCAGCACTTCTAGAAGATTACTACAACGTATTGGGTAGCAGCGTGCTTGTACTTAAACTTACTGCACGATACATGCGTGGTTAGTCATCACACTCACAGGAAATACTGCGTATCAGCTTTTTGATTGATGGCGAGCGCCGGGAGTCTATCAGCCAAATGCGCAGACGGTGACTTTGTCGCTTTATACACCAGGGTTATCTCCCTTAACCCAGTCTTCCAGCACTGATGGATACTTTACCGGACCATCGACCTGAAATACCTGACCTTACCGTGAAAGAGGATGGCAATCCCGGACTTAGCCAGGAACGCCCACGCATAAGAAGAGCCTCGCCAGTAGCCTTTCTCCTCCTATTACTCGGTACCGTCGGTCTCGGCAGTGCATTCCAATGTTACTTGCTTTCCAAAGCGCCTGTCGTTGTGCCACATAGCTCACTAGTGACTTATGAGGATCCAGAACGCATTTGGGAGACGGTGAGCTCATATGATATCTTTACGCTTACTTGGGAGCACCTATTTAGTTGGTTGTTAGATTCCGTCAAGCAACTTCGACAAGTTGATATGGGTGAAGTGTTACGAGTCCAATCAATGCGCTCGGTTGTTGGTAGGTTCCGTCAGTTAGCGGCGGTTAGCACAGTGCTGACAGAACTTAGGTTCCTCTTGACTATGCAGACCCTGACGGCCCTAAAGCGGGTATCGCGATGGTGAAGGTTCCCTCGAAGGTCTCCGCAGATAGTGCAGACTACCGAGGGCCTATCCTATTCAACCCTGGTATGTCTGACATGTATGGGACCATTTTCACACCCTTCTCATCAATACCTCATTCAGGGGGTCCTGGAGGCTCTGGTGTGAGCACAGTCGTTTCTCGCGGCGATCAATTACAGACGGTCCTTGGCGACGACTATGACATGATTGGTTTCGATCCTCGGTACGCCAGTGTCTCATGGCTTCCGGAATCGACTAATAGTCTATATAGAGGTGTTGGCCGTACGACCCCTCAAGTTGTGATATTCCCCGAAGACGCTGAATCCACAGCTTGGGAACTCGGAGTGCGAGGCGATCCACTCCCAAGCAATGTTAGCCATGACCCGATGGCGCGTATTCGTGCTCGATCTATCGTTTATGGAACATTGGCTCAAGAGCGGACGATCAATGCCTCGCCATATGTTAGCACTGCTTTGGTGTCGCATGACATGTTGAGTATCGTGAGAGCACATGGATTCGAAAAGTTGCAATACTGGGGTTTCTCGTGAGTTCTTTCACATTCCCAAAAGAACGGAAGTGAATAACTCGTGCTGGTATCAGGTACGGCTCTGTGTTAGGAGCAACGTGAGTTTAGATTCATACGGAAATAATCACCGAGTCTCACCTACTATCCAGGTTTGCGGCGATGTTTCCAGTGAGTCATCATGTCCTTTGTTAGATGACTACATGGAATAAAGAGTATCTCGTGTAGGACAATGTAGGTCGCTTGATTATCGACGGTGGGCTCCTTTTCTCTCTCTTGAGAACTTTGGCTAAGGATTTTGTTTAGGTGTTGTCGACTCAGACAACTATTACGCCGGTGGGTTCCACATAGCTTTCCTACTCACCAGTGCCAAAGTTGACGTTGAAATGTAGCGCTGTGGTCAAACAATCTAGTCGATACTGACGCGGTGCTCGATTGGTTTTTCGAATCATGCGCAGAAGCTGGGCCAGAAGTGTGTGCGCTACACGAGAACTCGGCGGCGAAGATCAAATCACGCCTGAACTCTCTGTACGAATCACTCAAGCGCAGTCCAATTGCCGTGCCAGCCAAAGGGTCCGATTTCACTGCTGGCGATTATGGCCTTGTGGACTATGCCTTAGTGCGGAGGCTCATCTTCGGGTTCCTCTATTCCCCTTATCCCGGAGTGAAGGAAGCTGGCATTACTCCATCTGCACTGGCATCCGCTTTAGCTGCTGCTGAAACCGGCAACGGACTTCCACTGTGGGATTTACAGAAGAATGACGCGGCACAATTCAAGTGCGAATGTTCTAGTGGGGCCAAGACCATCCCCAACACAAACGGTGCCACTGCTGCTATTGCTTGTGGAGACGGAGACGCCGTGGAGGATTCTGTTGAAGCATTACAGGCGCACTACGAGAAGATGTCCCAGGATTCAATGTTTGCAGAGCTCTGGACTGGCACTCGCGCTCGTTGCGGGTAAGCTCGGCTTATATCGTGGGGGAGTATCATTGAATTTACGTTCACCTTTTTCATGACAAGCGGCTGGAAGATCCGGCCAGTGGCGCGTTTTAACGGTACGTCTATCAACTCTTCAAATAACCCAAGAGAAATGTCTTCATTGTTCCAATATAGGCCCGTTCATTGGAAACACCTCCCATCCTATTCTACTCATCGGAAACACTGCTGATCCAGTTACCCCGCTCAGAAAGTAAGGTCCCATTTCTCATTTCACCATGTCCCTCCTCAACGTCAGATAGTGCGCATTACATGGCAAAAGGCTTCAAAGATTCTGTAGTTTTGACGCAAAATTCCGCAGGGGTATGTTCACTCTACACCTCTATCAAATTACATGTGCACTGACTAGCCTCGAACAGCATTGCTCTGTCTCTTCTTCGTCTCTCTGTACGATCAAAGCCGTCCGTGCATACTTCAGAAACGGGACGCTTCCGGAAGTGGGAACTGTCTGCGAGACAGAGAGTACCATGTTCGGCGACGTACTGAAAGCCGATACGGTGACTGGTTATGAAGCCTCATTGAGCAGCGAAGACCAGGCGGTTCTGAGAGGATGGAGGGACTTTAGCAGCACATTTGAACCCATTCGCCTTGGTATGGTATGACAGCGTAAAAGGTAACTGAATTCATGTGAGCTCGTCTTGTAGCTAATCAATCTGTGGTCCCCAGTTGGCCAGGCACTTAACACATTTCCATGTGCAGTTCCAGGTCCATCCATATTCACCCACTGCCAGTGGTACTCAGTTGCATTATTGTCCATTTTACGACAAAGCTGGCCCGCAGCATGTCGTCTTTCAAACTACTAGTATATTTCTTATCACCCTCATGACTTATGGCTAAGTTATGAATGAACGAAGTGCCAATATAGTAGGCGTGACTGAATACACGAGAACGTCCAAGGAAGTGAGTGGCTAGTAGCGCTCGTAGTCTCAGCTTCCTCTGTGAGTCTATGACAGCCAAGTTCATCCTCTTCCAGTCTACGAACCAGTATGATAGCGTCTCGGAATCATTTACTCTCGCTCTGGGGCAGGCCTACGCTGTGAAACTGATCCCAGAA
Organism: Hermanssonia centrifuga; assembly: GCA_001913855.2. Classification (NCBI taxonomy): domain Eukaryota; kingdom Fungi; phylum Basidiomycota; class Agaricomycetes; order Polyporales; family Meruliaceae; genus Hermanssonia; species Hermanssonia centrifuga. The sequence goes on from MLYV02000108.1 coordinate 125,194, forward strand.
AACGCTGCGCATCACTGCTTGATTGACCGCAGGAAATTCTATCAGAGGGTGCCTTTGAATTTGTCATAATATATATTGATATCCCAGGCTGCTATCTCACGCACCCCTGTTTCCTACGTGTTTCCAGTATACGGTGCTTGTCTCGCAATGTCAGTGTTCGAGTCCAGAGTCGAAGAGCTGAATCCGAGTTGTGATCCCGGACTGAACCAAGAACGACCGCGCACACGAAGAGCCTCGCCATTAGGGGTTTTCCTCCTCTTACTTGGTACTGTCGGCCTTGGCAGTGTATTCCAATCCTACCTGCTATCCAAGACCGCTACCGTTGTGCCACGTCGTTTGGTCGCCACTTACAACGAGGATCCGGAGCTCATTTGGGAGACGGTGAGCTCGAACTCTATCTGAGCCGGGGAGCCTTTACTTAGTTGGTTGATAGATTCCGTCAAGCAACTCTGATAAATTGATATGGGTGGCATGTTACGACTCTAAACAATGTGCTCGGTTGATGGTAAGCTACATCAGTTAGCAGAGGTCGGCATAATGTTAACAGGTACCCAGGTTCCTCTTGACTATGCAGACCCTGACGGCCCCAAAGCGGGAATTGCGATGGTGAAAGTACCATCCAAAGTTTCGGCGGATAGTGCGGAGTATCGAGGCCCCATCTTGTTCAACCCTGGTATGTTTCGGACATCGGCGTGATGTGCCAATCGGCATCCCGTTTCTCTAACAGATATCTCATTCAGGGGGTCCTGGAGGCTCTGGTGTGAGTACAGTCAACGCTCGCGGTGAACTGTTCCAGAGAGTACTTGGCGATGACTATGACATGGTTGGTTTCGACCCTCGGTATGCCAGTACCTCATGTCTTCCGGAATGCCAGTGCGGGACTAATAGTGTATGCAGAGGTGTTGGCCGTACGACTCCTCAAGTTGTAGTATTCCCCGACGACGCTGAATCCACGGCTTGGGACCTTGGGGTGCGAGGCGATCAACTCCCAAGTAACGCCAGTCTTGGCCCGATTGCGCGTATCCATGCTCGATCTGCTCTTTATGGAGCATTGGCTCAGGAGCGGACGATCAGCGCCTCACCATATGTCAGTACTGCGCTGGTCTCGCGTGACATGTTGAGTATTGTGAGGGCACACGGGTTCGAAAAGTTGCAATACTGGGGTTTCTCGTGAGTGCTGTCATACTCTTTCAAGAGTGAAACTTAAAATGTGACGATTCGGGTTGATTTTAGATATGGCACTGTATTGGGAGCAACGTGAGTCAACAATTTATGTAGAAATGAAGGATGTTCATTCTTACATATCGGCCAGGTTTGCGGCTATGTTCCCCGTGAGTCATCATGTCGTTCATAAGATGGCTACGTGGAGTAAATTCTTTCATTCAGGATAATGTAGGCCGCTTGATCATTGATGGTAGACATCTTAAGAAACAAGCATGAGTATCTCAGCTAAATATGTTCTCAGGTGTGGAAGATTCAGAAGACTACTATGCCGGTAAGTTCGCTTCACTGAGCCCTGGAAGTGAGGTAAATTGACCTTGGATCGTAGCGCTCTGGTCAAACAATCTGGTTGATACTGACGCGGTACTCGATTGGTTTTTCGAATCATGCGCAGAAGCTGGACCTGAAGCGTGTGCGCTCCATGAAAGTTCTGCGGAAAAGATCAAATCACGCCTGAACTCTCTGTACGAGTCGCTCAAATACAGCCCAATTCCTGTATCAGCCAAAGGGTCCGATTTCACTGCCGCTGATTATGGCCTTGTGGACTACGCATTAGTGCGGAAACTTATATTTGGATTCCTCTACGCCCCTTATCCAGGAATGAGGCCAGGCGGTGTTACCCCATCTGCTCTGGCATCCGCATTGGCGGCGGCAGAAAATGGCAATGGACTTCCGCTCTGGGATTTACAGAAAAATGGCACAGAGCAATTCAAGTGCAAATGTGGCGGTGGGGCAAACCCTGTTCCACGAACAGACGGTGCCACTGTCGCTATCGCTTGCGGAGAAGGAGATGTAGTGGAGGACTCTATCGAGGAGTTGCAGGCGCATTACGAGAAGATGTCTCAAGATTCCACATTTGCAGAGTTGTGGACTGTTCATGCTAGTTGCGTGTAAGTTCTACTTTTTGCTGTCCGAGAACATAGCTTATGAAAATTTCTTTGTGAGAAGTGGCTGGAAGATCCGGACAGTGGAACGCTTCAATGGTACGTCTAGTAATTCTTGACTGGTTTGAAGAAAAAAAACCTCAACCGCCCCCAAATTAGGCCCGTTCGTTGGCAATACTTCACACCCCGTTTTACTTATCGGCAATACCGCTGATCCAGTCACCCCGCTCAGAAAGTAAGCTCTTTATTCGTTTCACGTTGTTCCCGCTGAACTTCGGATAGTGCGCATTATATGGCAAAGGGCTTCAATGGCTCTGTAGTTTTGACGCAGAACTCTCCCGGGGTATGTTGTCTCCACGCAATGCATCATCCCTGCATGCACTCATCGTTTCGCCATAGCACTGTTCGCTTTCTTCCTCGTCCCCCTGTACGATGAAAGCCGTCCGTGAATACTTCAGAAATGGGACGCTTCCGAAGGCGGGCACGGTCTGTGAGACTGAGAGCACCATGTTCGGCGACGTTGTAACCGCTGATACGGTGACTGGGTTTGAGGCTGTGATGAGCAGTGAGGACCAGGAGGTCCTGAGAGGATGGAGGGATCTTAGTAGCACGTTTGAACCTATCCAATTGGGCATGGTATGACCAGAAACCTATGGTAAGATGTACCAACTTGATATTAATGTAAGTTCTATTTGCGCTCTCCCGTCTCCATTGTATTAATATTGCTACAAAGGTGTCTGTAATCTTTGAAAATACGATTCTCATTTTGATGCAGCGGAGAAAGCAGCGACTGGAGGAGTGACTAGATTAAATTGAAAATGTATGGTTGGTGGCACGAATATTGGTTTCTCCGAATATGGCAGTCGAGGATCCTTCTATGTGAGCCTGATCTTCCGGAGCTCTGCGTTTATTGCCACGCGGCCCCCGTCCTTTCCAGCGTCGACCGTGCAAGTCATGACCGCGATCTTGCCTCAGCATCTCTCCGACGCAGCGACACACCTTTGCTCGCTGCTTTCTCGAATCACGCATGATGGAAAGAAGTTTCGAAGGTAAATCAGTTCTAGACAATTCACCACGTCTATATCTGATATATATTATACAGCTTTGCTCCAAGTCCCGATGTTGCTTCTGTAAGCCCTCTCAGCACATCGTAACACTCCTGGATTTAACATCCGCACAGCTGGAGAAGGTGGAGGAGCAAATCATCACTGCCTTATCCCATGTTCGGACTATAATCAACTCCCAGTCCTCCTTCATGTGTAGAATGCCGCCAGAGATCATCGCCCGAATCATGGAACAGGTACCACCTCCTCCCCATCCCAACTTCATTCCCATCCATGCACACCCCCGACTTCGGTTTCGCAAAGGAGAAACCCCTCGCAGCTGGATGAGAGCGACCCAAGTATGCCGTTATTGGCGAGCTGTTGCTCTCGCTTCGCCATCGCTATGGACCGAAATCGATTTCATGTCTCCTGACGGTCGAAGGAGTATTCCGAACATCATAAAGGTGTTCGCGAGACGCTCCGCAGATCTCCCTCTGAATCTTCATCTCTGGTCCACAGAAGTGGACGTCAGCTATTCACGTCTGAATCCCATTCTTTGCCGTCTCCGGGGATTCCACATGCACCGCAGTAACTCGCATGTGCTAGAACAACTCAACCTTCCAGCCCCCCTCCTCGAAAACCTGACTCTCTCTCCAAGCGAAACACCAATGGCACTGGGCGGTGGCGCGGCGGCACTGTCCTACATCCTCCCCCAAATATTCGCCGACGTCACTCCCTCTCTCCGAAAACTGACCATCAACCATTTCAACTCCTGGCCTGGGAACGACTTCCATGGTCTGACCCATCTCTGTCTCCAGGGCCAGAAGGCGCGGATCTCCGATGCCGCAGTGCAAGATATCTCAGGGTTCCTTGATTTTCTGTCCCAGAGTCCTATGATGGAAGAGTTGATTTTGCAAAATTCGGAACCGTTTGGGAATGCCAGCAACTTTGCAACTAATATCATGTCTAGGCAGCTCGTCAAGCTACTTGCTTTACGCGTCCTTATCTTCGAGGGCTGTGACCCGACCGTCTTCATACCATTGCTATGCCATCTCTCAACCTCTCCGACTACGACCGTATCCATCAAACACGACGACTGCCGGCCTATCGTGGACACTCTGATCGACTCCCATACCCTCGCTCTACAATCGATCCATTTCTCGCTCAACGTGAGATGCATCGAGATTGAAATATTGGACGAGTCCATCAAAATCATAGGATACGGCGGTGAGATGTCGTTACGTCTCGTGATGCCATACGCCAACCGACGAGGGTTCCCTGCGGGTCTTCCACACGTCGCGTCCCTGCTCCGACTCCTCTCTCTCACACACACCCAAGAACTCGTCGTTTCTTTCCAACAGGGAAGACCTTGTGCTTGGCACAAGAGTTCCGCAGAATGGCGGACGTTGTACAGCTCGATACCTAGCATCACAAAATACGTCTTTCATTTTCCGCACCCTTACGAATCGAGCCGGACACCGATACCTCTCCAATGTCTCATCCCAGATCCGACACCCATCCTCCCCGGGCTCTCTGAACTGGAGATCCACTACCATAATCATATGGGGGCCCTTGGGATTGACACCCGTCTTCGTGCGATGTTGCGTGAGATCACGGCCGCTAGGGCTGACCATGGCTGTCCTATCGAGCGCATCGCCCTTCAACTTATCATGCCGACTGGAAACATTGTGCGAGGAGGAGGAGGATCACCGGAAGAAGATATTTGGGCGTTGCAACAGACGATGGACTATGCGACTGTTCAATTCGCCAATCCGTACTTGTCCGAAATACGAGAGAAGGAGCGGAATAAGGTAGATGAGATGATTAGCTTGGCGGTGTATTACTAGTGCATGATGTGACACTACGTACTGGGGCCCAATTCGGATCTTTCCTTTCTGCAAGTAGCTTCCGAGTAGGCCTTTTCTTGTTTGTAAATACACGGGAATATATGCGCCTATACATTCTACAACTGCAAAAGTACATAATTGGTTGATAGAATGAATACTGGTACAAATGTCACAAGAAACATACCGATTCATAATGGTCAGCATAAACGAAAGGATATATACTATCTAGTAGCATACATTCAGGAATCCACTCAGGTAAAGACGTCTCCCTCTTCCTCCGGCTTGTCTCCTACCACTCCATCGAATTCGGCCACCTGCTCCGCTTGCGACTCCAGGTCCCCGCACCCTCATCTGCAACCGCCCAATCATAACTGTTCAACCCCTCGACCTAGACTGGCTCCCTATCTGGATCGTCTCGGTGTGGATACTCGTTCACCAGAGACCGCGACGCGAGAACAGATGCATAATTCTCGATTACATAGGGCGGTGTTCTGCGCAGGTATAGGAGCCGATTCAGAGGTCTATTCAGAGTCTAAGGTCTTTGGGGGATTGAGGAATTCTTTCCAGTGTATCGTTAGGCTGAGGCATGAATGCAGAAGCGAACTGGAGACCACTTACTCAATGAGCAGATATCCTTGTATCGTTGAGTCTCCCATGCAGTTTTCAAGAGTGGCGTGAGGTCCTCTCGATTAGCTTCGAAAAAATCATATATAAGGTTCTCGGAGGCCCCAGAAAACATGGAGGGACAGATGACAGGAACCAGCAGCCTAATCCACAGGAACATTGGATTCGGCATTTGAGGGCCCTTCATCCACCGCTTTGCTATATTGTACGTGATTTTCTGGTCTAGCTCCAGATGTTCAGATTCGGTTCGGGTGTCGCAAAATTCGAGGGGCATGGCGGGAACGTAGCAGTGAGAGTCTCATCTTAGCAGCATGCCTTTATATACCAGTGGCAGACTCGGAAAGTTGCAGAAACGGGCGTCCCGGTCTAGTCACGCCCATTGTAATATCGTCGTGTGACTTATTGTTTATCTATTGTGAATTCCGTGACGCATCTGTGACGGACATGTGATAGTCGCGTGACACCGACGCACGTTCGTGCCGTTTTAGGTAGTGCAGCCCGTTTAGTTGTCCTCGCACACTTCTTCCTCTCTGCTCCCATGAAGTTCGGTCACAAAATTACTGTGAGCGTCACCCTCTCACAGTGCGTGTGACATGTCTTATTTTGTCACTGTAAAACTTAGAATGCAACGGATGCAAGAGTGTGAAGGCAACGAATGCGATATTGTTACAGTACGAGAGTGTCCAGTATTTATACTGTAGTACAGATATGACAAATAAGTATACGTGGCTACACGTATACAACTACGGACTACAGACTGTGGGATGCTGCGTGCATGACCAATATAATACTGCGCTAGTACTGCGATCTACTGCGAGTACTGCAATCCTAATACTAGTACAGCTACGGATGACGTCATAGAACAATAAGAGAAAGAAACAAATTCTCACATTCCCCCGCAAGTATGCGATCGCGCAATACTTGAATCTAGTTTTTGTCATTAGTTGTACCCCATCCATCGTTATTAGTTGTGCCCCACCCAGCACTAGAGTCGCCCCAGCCTCCAGCATTGTTGTTGTTGGTGGTGGTGCTCCAACGGTAATCTTCGTTGTGCCGTGCGTTTCCATCTTGAACGAGGCGATTCATGATGGCGATGAATTGGGTGACCACGTAAACATGCATCCCAATGAGAGTGGTGATAATGAAGATGACGAGGGCGGTGAAGGCGATTCCGCACATGATTCTTCTGGGTGAGATGGAGATATAGGCTAGACCAAGTGTAGCTGTTGAGCGACGAGCTGGTTCCCTAGTCGCGTTAGGTAACCGGTTCGGTAGAGTTGGATGTTGGATGATGAGGGGACGGTCTTCTCGCAAAGGAGTTTGAATGTTGCGGTGGCAAGGACGGCGATTATAAGGAGGCGGAGAGGATGCGTTTCAGGAGGATTGTGTGGATTGCTGGTATCTCCAAGTGGGTCGAGCCGGCATATTGACTAGAAAGGCGCAGTTTGCTTGGTGCTTATAGGTTTGGAGACCTATAGCACCTGCTAGCTTGGTAAGCTGTGGTCCTGCTAAAGCCTTTGTCAACGCATCAGCAAGCATCCTATCAGTAGGAAGATACGTAATGCTGAGTGTTCCATCTTCCACATATTGCCGCACAAAATGGAAGCGGATGTCGATGTGCTTGGTCCGTGTGTGAAATCTGTCATCCTTTGATAGAGCGATAGCACCCTGGTTGTTGGAGTAAATGGTTATGGGAAGTTTGAACCATTTGGGGAATACTTCGTGTGAGAATCCGTTTCTTTCTCTTATTGTTCTATGACGTCATCTGTAGCTGTACTTGTATTAGGATTGCAGTACTTGCAGTAGATCACAGTACATGCACAGTATCTTATTGGTCATGCACGCAGCATCCCGCAGTCCGTAGTCCGTAGTTGTATACGTGTAGCCACGTATACTTATTCGTCATATCTGTAGCATAGTATAAATACTGGACTCTCTCGTACTGTAACAATATCGCATTCGTTGCCTTCACTCCTCTTGCATTCGTTGCATTATAAGTTTTACAGGTTATGGGCCCCAAACTCTAACCTATGACTACAACCCGAACCTCTACTACACCCTTACCTTGCGATAAAAGAACACACTCACTGGATATCTGTGGGGATTTTTAGCTACAACAAAACTTGAGAATAAGTTGAAAAGAGTATAAACTTTATTCACAATTTTCGATATAAAATTTTGGTAAAAATTCACAAGAACTTTCTAGTTTTATCTGATGATATTTTGTGATAAATCTAAAATATTTTTGACTCAAAATATGCTTTAAATTTTGTCTTAGCTTGTCTACCCTAAAATCTTATTACAACTTTAGCAAAAAATCTATCAAATTAATGTTTTGATCAGATTTCCTTCAGTTTTTACAAACATCTTGCACAAG